>APFE031334325.1:2728-26305 GCA_000404065.3 Pinus taeda | reverse complement strand
TTTTAAAACACACATGTTTTCTATAAGTTTAAAATGTTTTTTAAATTTATTTATTTTTTTAATTGGAAAAGACATATTTTTAAAATTTTTGTATTTTTTTTTTCTTAATTTGAGCTTATTTTTGTCTTTTTAGTTTTTTCTAAATGTTTTTAATACTAATTTTACTAGTTTTTAATTTTTTTTTGTTAATCTTCTACTTTTGTTTAATCTAGTTTGTTTTTTATTTTTTTTTCTTAGTTTTTGTTAATGTTTTTTTTAATCTTTCTATTTTTGCTTGCTTAAATATGTATATATATTTCTATTTTTTATTTTTTTTCCAAATTCTTTTATGGTTTATGAGATAAAGTTTTGTTGTTGGTTTTTTTGTTTTTTGTTTTGTTTTGTTTTTGTTTTTGTTTTGTTTTTGTTTTTTTTTTTTTTCTCCACAGAACAACAATTTGAAAATTCATTAAGTAATCATAACTTAAAAAAAATGTATGCTGCATCTACACGATTAAAACTCAATATGAAAATCACTAACATTTAAAAACAAATATTTATATTCGATTCATAAGAAAATTTAAAGTGTCAAAAATATGCTTCGAAAAAAAAAGGTGTATTCTGCATCACCACTTTTCAAAATCGGGTCACGTTTTTACTACCCCTATGAAATTGGTAATCATATCAGTTATTTAAAGAGCCAAAAACTATGCTTTAAAAAAAATATGTGTGTTCTGCATCGCCCCTTTCAAAATTGGGTCAATTTTTTGTTATCTCTACAAAACCGGTAACAGTATCAGTTCCTGTTTCAAAGTTTACATTGTTAACATAGCAAGCAAATGCAAAAACACAACAATTTAATAAGGAGTTCACCCAATCCTCCTGGGCTACGTCTCCTGGTTCAGCTTTAAGTGGTGGCCTTCTTTTATTGTGTCTTTAAGCAGAGTTTTTACAATGAGGAGCTCAATTTGAGTCTCCTGTAACAGATGATGCTTGGTAGAGTGGTACTTGGATTCCCCAAGCCATTAGAGTGCACAAACTCCCCCTTACCAAGTCTCGACTTCAACTGGTTTTAATGGGATTAGTCCAATTTGGTACTCAGTTTCCGACAGATATCCTCACAGGAATTGATTGAACCTTGCAAGCCTTCTTGGTTATGTTTGCTCGATGCTGCCTTAGCTCTGCAAGTTAGCTCAACTTCTCTATTCTCTGCTTCTTGCTTCACTCTCTATTTTGTCTCCTCTGTCCCCTTTCTGTTCTTTGTTTGTTCGTGGCTTAAAGCCAATCTGTCCCTTGACTGTTCGCTTCCTTTTTCGTCTCTTCGAATCGCCTACTTTTGTCCGTTGGAATTCCCTGCTTCTGTGTCATGGCCGCTGCATAACGTTTCACAGGGAGGTGGCCACTTGTCTCCTCACGAACTGAGCACCAGCTCTTCCTCGAACGGTCATTACTTCGGTTACTTTGTGAAATGATTCATTGCCAGCTCAGCGATCATGTCGGACCCCAAATGTCATATGCCTCAGCCTATTCTTCCGTCAAATCCGGTCTCCCATCAGTGCAATCTCCGCCGTTGGATCTGGGGCCTTCAGATCCTACGGTTATCGCTTTTATCGCACGGGTGACTTGCTCGACCGTTAGCCCGAGATGAGAGCAGTTTTCTGTCTCGTCCACCGGACACGCGTCATTCAATGTATGGCATTGCTCAGTCCTCTGTCAAACCCACTTACCGCCTGAAATGTCTCTGATATTCTGCTAGTTTTGGAGCGCGGGACCCTCCTGCCGGTTTTTACACTTTTCCCACGATTTTCCCTGTTTTTCACATGACCGGGTGTCAGGGCTTTTCCTTATCTGAGGTTTTTATCCTGTGATGCACGAAATGGCCTCCGTTTTCTGATCTGGACTCCCTATCTGCTAGTTTGCACCACTGCGCGGTCTCCATGGGCCAACGACAGCGCGCTTTGACCGAAGGTCCTCGTTGTTCCGTGCTGGCTACAAACTGCCACTGTCCAGAGGTCCTTCCTGATAGCTCATTGTTTACAAGATTTCGCAGTCTGACATAATTTGGAACAATCATAGAACTCTGATAATTTTCAAGGATCCAATTCGGATCACTGAGTTTGACTTAGGGTTGACCAAGATGTTTGACCATTATTTGACTAAGATTTTAACCACAACAAAGGCTACATGTGCAAGTGCTTTGATCATAGTCGCATGTGTAGACTATTGACCACAAATCAGATGGTCGAGGGTTGAACACAAGCCCAAATTTGACCACAGGTAGTTTGACAAGTGTTGACTTCTGAGTATTTTGACTAGTTTGACTAACATTTGTTTGACCAAGTTTGATTGGTATTTTTACTTGTATATTGGCACATATTTCTAGACAAATTGTTGATTTGTAAACCTTGTTGAAAGACAATTTATCCTCAAGTAAAGATTGTTGGGTTTTTCCCTAAGGTTGGGTTTTCCAAGTGATTCTTTTTGTGTGTGTCTATTGTGCATGGTTGTCTTTCTATGATATTTATTGTTTCAACTGCATTTGTGAAAATTCTCTGATGGCAATTACTAGATATTATTCTCCTAACTGTTAGTAGTTTAAATGTTTACTGTAATTAACGAATAATTCACTATTGTAATCTTCACAAAATAAATTTTGCGAAAGATAAATAAAATGTTGGAACTGAGAAAATAATGCACAGACACAATAAAAAATAACACCAATATTTTTGGACTAATGTCCCTGGAAAAACCTCGAAGTGAAAACTAGTGCAACAAATGAGGGCTTATTTTTATTATTATGCAACAATAAAATCTAAGTACAATAATTTGTATGTTCGAATTGGTAATCCTCCGAAAAATCTACTAGAAAAATAATTTGGAGAAATTTTCTCCCTTCTGCAAATAATCTCGTACTCCCTCTGCCTTGTTTGAACCCCACTGAGAAATCTCAGTCTCCAGGAATTCGCATTGCTTGACCTGGGAAAATCATACGGCTTGCTATCTGGCTCCAAATGAGTCATCCTACCTCTCTCTACCCCTAGAAGGAATTCCCTTTTCCTTTCAAAGGTTGATATGACCTCCAACAACTCTACAAACCCTCTTCTATTAACTCACACTAGGTTTCTAGCTGCTCACACTAGCTATTTAGTCTCTTTGTATAAGTATTTCGACCCCCCTACTTTTGCTGCTCTGCAGTTGGGAATCTCTTCCAGAAATGTCTCTATTTCTCCCTCAATCACTAATGCTTCTCCTCCTTTGGCTCGAACTATTCTTCCTGCTAAATCACTACATTGGATAGTTCGATTTGGCAAAAATGTTTGCTAGACAATTCTCTTTTTCAGACTTAAGTGAACTCCCTAGATCTAGTGGCTTGATCTAGAAACAACAAAGGCACAAGTATTATGCTTTCCTTAGAGAAATTAGAACACGGAGGAAAGACCTACCTAGAGCCTAATGCAAGTTCTCCTCTTCTCCCTACTTGTTAACTTTAGCGCTAGCTCTAAACGCTATAAATGGAACCTGCAAATCAATTATAACAAGCACAAGAACCACAAGATACACATAACATAGACTAATATCTCTAATAAATGAGTCAAAAAGGCATTGAATCAAATAGACATTAGTATAGGAAAACAAAGCATTTTGTATTAATGTAATGTAGGAGAAGATTACAACCCTTTTACAGATCTTGACTATGTAGATGTTTCCAACCTAAGTTGTCCTTCCTTAGCCACAAAGCAAGCCTTCAAAGACAACTCAGGGATGGTAATGGATCCTTAGGTAAAAAGCAACAACATCAGGGTATAGTTAAGAGTCTCCAAAATCCAACCCAAACTCTATGGGAGGCAGTGAATTTATTGGATAAATAAGGTAGTTTATGATTCACCAATCTAGGACTTAGATCCACATATGAGGGAGGATAAGTTCTAGGGATAAGAGATAAGACCTTTAGAGTAGTAATTCGAAATCTCAATCAATAGTAAATAGTTAAAACCACCTTAGAAGCTTCTGGAAAGAGAATATTCAATTTTTATTTTATTTTTATTTTCCCAAAATTCTAGAACCATCGCACCTGTAGCAAAGGAAACATGCATTGGTCAGTGCAATTGCTTAGTTATGTAACATGCAATAGTGCAAGTTGCTAGAAGGGAAAGTGTGATGGGTCCAAAAACTAGGTTTTTGAGCTGATTAACCTAGAAAACTTGGAATTTTTGGAGAGATAATTCTTAAGTCTCTACAAAGGGATGATTGCAAGGTGTCAAGGATGTTGATTGATCCAGTTTTCAGACCATTTGAGCAGATGTAACAAAAATGAGCTGTAACAAATTGCCCCCTAAAGTACAAATTCAAAAGCAATGGCTGAGGAATGAACATCTTTACTTTGTGACAAGTTTGGATCAAGAAAAGGTTGGTTGAGATCATCATCTGTTACAGTACATAATCATCATGATATCATCATTGAGGTAGGCATACCCATACTCAACCTATAAGTCAATATTACATGTACAATTATTAAAAAATCTCATCCACTGATGATGGATGGTGGACCCATTCTTGGATGACTTCCTGAATGATCATAGCCATCATACTTTGTGATCTTATATGAATCTTGAAAGTGCAACCCGAATGAATGGAACTGGATCTAGGGTCTTCTACCTTACCACTCGATAGTACGAGTCTAACCATGTGGATAAATGAGTAGGACTTGAACATGGTAGACACCATATGATTGTCGGCCAATTATGTAAGTCATTAACATACGCAAGAGGAACCATCGATAATGATAATGTTCCTCAAGGTACTACAATACAATTTATGTGATGTGAATGAATGAGCTAAATATTGACACCACACATAATCTCTTGGTCTGAGGCCAATGATGAAAACCAATCGCCAAAAGCGAGGAAACTTGCCATTGAGGTATGCAAGCTCCAAGGCACTGAAGGGAGTTTCTAAGTCAACTTCTTGGATAATGAGTTGAGGTCGTCAGGAAGCGACCTGTTGCAAGAGGGCTATGATGTATCCCCCATCAAAAACACGAAATAGGTATCAAGGTTTGAGACAAAATGTAATGATTCAGAGCTGGTTCAGGAGCGACAAACATGAAGTAAGCCTCAAGCGTATTGTAGCAGATGTCAGTTGAGGGTGGAATTTCTCTTGAAAATATCGACGACACTTAATGGAGTTGGTAACATTGGCTCAAAACTAATTATGGGGGATTTTTAATAAGGTATGATTAACCAAAGAGGCAAGCATATTTCCCAACCCAAAACAATCACAGAGATGAAGTGAAAGAGTGTCATGTTCAAGAGTGACTCAATACTATTAATAGATATGAAGCCTTATTTTCCCAATTTCCCAACGATTTCTGGTTAGGACCTCTTTCTTTTTTACAAGCTTGAGGAAGATAACATATGCCTGATCTATAAGTTCATCCTTCCAAGTATTTTTAACAAACCCTGAAAAGGAGTGGTTCAGTCTCGTCATGTTTGATGAGTCGAACACTGTTAAACAATTTACGAGTCCAACGTAGGTATAAATCAAATTCTTTGTCATGTTTAGAGAGTTTGAAAAAGAGGTGGTAAAGAAAACTCCAAGATGTTCATTTTCATAAATAAATATCTCTTGGGCCCGAAATGGCAGAAAACAATACCAAGGAGAACCTTTTATCCATGTTCGACTAAAGTATTCCTTTTTTGTAAATAGTCTATCCCAGTCTGGAAAAGGGTTAAACTTATACTGGGCATACGTCTTTTCATTACTTTAACAAGTTTGAAAAGACAAGTGCTCAACAATATTTTCATGTTTTGGGAGTGTGAAAGGAGCTTAAAGAGGACTCCACCCGGAGGAACGAGTGATATAAAGGGTAGAAATTGGTTCCGGTCATGATGGAATTTCTCAAGATGTAGAGGTCAAGAGGTTGGCTAATAAGACTACTCATTACAGTGGTTCCTCGGGCAATCGTAAAAAAACAAATGAAAGCGTATGATCGGCCAAGCAAATGGTGACAATGGAATGAGAAAACCAAGGCTCATCTGGTAGAAACAACTAATAAAAATGGCAATCACGGGGGATAGGATGAGAATGGTTTCATTTTTACACAATCTTGAAACATGGGAAACTATGTTTGAAATTGGTTTCATTTTTGCACAGGCTTGAAACAGGGAAAAAGTATGCTTGGGAGTAGTTTCATTTTTACACAAGTTAGGAACAAAGGAAAAATGTGCTTGAGATTGGTTTTCATGCCACTTGCATAATTGTGCAATTCTAGGCGCGTGCCCCCAAGCTTCATTTCATTCACTTAAGTAGACTAATGGTTACTAATACACAGATGGAATGAAGGTTCATTAATGAGATTAAGTGAAAGATACGACTTGAGCTTTACGAGATCTAATCAAAGACTCGAATTGGAGGGAGATCTGTTTCATTTTTTAACGAGCTTGACACAGTGAAAGAACTATGCTCAGGGGACCTTGTTTCATTTTTTTAACGAGTTTGACACAAGGAAAATAACTTTGCTCTAGGAACTTGTTTCCTTTTTTAATGAGCTTGACACAAGAAAAACAACTCTAGTCTGGGTTTGATAGAAATATCGAGGGGTATGGTCTCCTTAATATCTGCTAAATTCTTCTTGGAATTCACCTCATGAATAGAGATAGAACCCCGAAGTGTCTTAGTAACATTAAGTGAATAAAAGTCTTCAAGATTGTTCTCAAGAATTTCAGGCAAAGAGGATCGATGATGACTATCGTACCATGGTGTTTTGTCTGACATCATGATCTGCATGATGATTTCTTCGGTGGAAAATATGTCACCGAAAGAGTCAGAATTTGAACCTGAACCTTGGGAATGATCAATCCAATTTACTAAGGTATTAGTATCAGAATTTGTTGAGTAGGCTGAAGAAATAGCTTCATACTCTAATTTAATGGGGCTGAGTAACATAAGGTCGCAAAATGAGTCACTGTTAGAGTTGTCAGGTACTATCCAGGGATCATATGGAATAATACAAGACGAAATCATGTTGATTGGGGCAACCAGATTAGGAATGTCAAGAGGAGGGAGTGTAAAAGTTCCCATCAAGGAAGAATCTTTAAGAAATCCTATCACAACATGTTGATAAGGGTGTCGGGATTCACCCATAAGTGGAATACTCCCAATAGTTTGAGAATCCATGGAAAAAAAGGCAAGCTGATTTATGGCCACAATGTCCAACTGGTGAGGAAAGAAATCATCCTAAAATAGGTTGAGACCACGACTACCATCACACAAGTCCATGTTCAACCCAACAAGAGGTTATAATCTAAGGGTCTGTCAATGACTTCAACCTCTATTGAGATCATTTTTCCAGCTAATTCTACTTGCAATAGGATCTCGTAAGCTTTAAATCATCTCCCATCAAAGGCCTTAAGGGTTATCAGTGAATTTTTAGGCTGTGGATAAATAATGGCTTTCCAACATGAAAGCGACATGATGCAAGTTGAAGTACCTTCATCTACGATTGTGTGATGGATAATTCTATTTCTAATAACTTGAATCATGAATGCCAGTTGGGGTGAATGTTTAGGAGTATGGTTCTCGTGATTAAATACAACAAGACTCAAATCCGAAGCATTTACTCCAATTGTGGCCAGTAAATATTTCTTTTGGGAAGGACAACTTTGCAACACCTCAAGAGCTAACATATTGGAAGGGGTCTGAGCTAAATCCTCAACTATGTTGTAATTCTATGCAGCTCTCACACGAGGATTAAATGTTGACTTATAAATAATTGCTTTAGGAGGTTTGATAGTCAATTCAACATCTGGTTTCTCTATCTAGAGAGGACTAGAGTAGGTTGAGTAGAGCTGGAAGGTTGATCATTAGCCTTTCCAGTCGAAGGATTTGAGTTTTCATAGTCCTTATTCTTTGTTTCCACCATGACATCATCCTTATTTCTGGTGGCAATTAACATCATTACTTGGGAAGAGGAGGTTGAATTTATGCAATCACATTTGTCTCGTGGTTTGAAAAAGGATTTGTCAAAACAACATGTGCAGTAGATGTAGCTTTCAAAAATCTATTGATCTCTGCACGATATGGACAATCCCTAGTAGAATGTTCGTCATTACAAATAAGGCATGGATAATGAGGCTTTCGCGTCTCATTAGGAGATTGATTCTTCTACTTTCTCTATGGAGGGTTTTCTTGTTTATTCTTTCCTTTACCCTTTTTCTTACTTCTAGATTGTTGAGATTTTCCTTTATTGGATTGAACAATGTTTATCTCAGAAGTACCCATAGGAGCAAGATTTGGAGGGTTTTGATTGGTCACAGTGGGAGCATATTTTGAATTAGTTTGACTAGAATATTTTCTCATTGACTGATGACCAATGGAACCAATCACACCATTAGCAGCACACGATTCCTTAGGGGAGCAAGTGGAATAGTATATGAAGGGCACAAAGAATTGAGTATCTTATCATAGAGCATGCCTGATTGAGTGTAAATCAAATCTAAATATTGAGCACAAGCAATGACTTTCTCTTCAATGACAACCCCGCCTTTGGAAATGTCTTTAGTTATAGATAAAAGCAAATATTTGATAAACCATGATGCCAATAATTGATCGGAAATGTAAGTTTTGACCAATTGACGTCGATGCCTCCACTCATGTATATGATTAGATATATGGGTGGCGTCAAACTGTTTTAAGGAAGTCAAAATATTAGTTCTAGTTTCATAATGGATAGGTAATCGGAAACGGGTTAGAAATTTGGTTTCCAAGGCATTAAAGTTGTTGAATGAAGCTCGTGGTAATTCAACATACCACTTAGCTGGTGTACCTGTAAGAGTTCTATGAAAAATCCATAAACGAATGGATCATCATTTAAGGAGTTAGATGAACACCATATTTGATAGGTCATAACATGAGTGGACAAATATTCTCTAGGTTTGAGTGTCACTCGACAATTTGGTAGGAATAGCCAACCACTACCGAGAATGACAAATTGGATCATTCGCTAGCCGAGATAAATCTAATAACTCAAGTGTTGCAACAAATGGAAATTGCCTATTAAAGTTTTTCTGTGGAGGTTGACCTTGTGGATAAAGGTTAATAGGTGGTCGAGGATACCTTTGGTATGACGGAATGGGTTGAGCAATCGGTATTTGCATTCCAGGATAAGGAGGATTTTGATAACCAAGATAACCGTAACTAGGTTGTCCAGTTCCATGAAAACCTTGGTAAGGTTAGAACAACTAAGTTTGAGTTTGTTGGCCTTAATAAGGCATTTGTGGGATGGTTGATTGGCCAATAGGCATTTGCACAATGCCTTGGAATGGTTGCCGAGATAGATCTTGCATTATCCCAATATTGGGTTGATTGGTTGGTACCTACAACATGCTATGCACAGGTTGGTTTACTTGCATATGAGGTATGGATTAACCAAGAGGTGGAGTTTGTAATGCACCTTGAAGAGGTTGGGCGGATGGGATTTAAGAAATATCATATACCATTGGAGTAATTTGTATTTGGGATACAACTTGGAAAGGTTGACTCGAGGTGTAACTTGGGCAGGTTGAGTTATGGATTGAACAAATTGGAAAGTAGGGACCTAGGGCATAACTGAGATAGGTTGAGACATTTTCATTTGAGTTTATACCAAACCAGGTTGAACAGGCAGCGTAGCATGCCAAGGATTAACAACCATTCCTAAAAATGGAGGACCCATAAGAAGAGGACTTGAATAGGATGGAGCACCAACTTGTAGCATTTGATCAACAGATGGGAATATTCCAGCAATGGGTTGTCCCCTGCTGGGGCTAAGGAGTGTATGGAGGCATATGCCCCCAGTGGGAGGGTATCCAGGATAAGACATATAAGGTTGTTGTAGATATCCCAATCCATTAAATGCACCATACTGCTGCTCCAAAGGAGATTGGGGCACAATAGGTTGGGTAGGTTGTTAGGTGCTCGTCAAAGAGGGACCATATAGTATTCCAGATGAAGATGATAGAGGAAAACTCTATGAACTAGTTGATGCGTCAGAAAATGTTCTAGATGTTGACTGGTAGTTGGGTGGCACTGATGGACCACCATATAAATGAGTTTTTTGGTGAAGTTACAAACATAAAATTTTCTGCAACTTCGGTCAATTCACTCATGATAACAGACATAGGTTGAGAGACCGTTGTTGACTCAGCCATGGTTAAACTTCTCGAAGGAGTTTGCTAAGAAAAGTTCAAAGGTGAATTAAAACGAGTTCTATGTAAAGGAGCTTGTGTTTGAGTATTAGAGGTAAGTACTTGATATAGAGGAGGAAAATCCGGTCGTAATAGTATGTCAACAAGAGTTTTAGGGCCAGGCGAATCCTATTTAGTAATTTCCCCTATGCTCAAAACATAACTATACGAAAATTGTTTTCTCTCAAGACCAAAATATACAGGTTGTGGTTGAGATGAAGGCAAAGGAAAATAAGAAGAAGTTCTTGAGGTAATTGGTTCAGTTATTTGTGATTCCTTAGGTTGTAAAGTGTTTAAATCTAAAAATTCAGGTTCAATGACTTTAGGTTCTAATGTTTGAAGAGCTTCAGTTTCAACTACTTCAAACTCACCACTTGGTGTGGATGTAATTTCAAGTTCGATACTTATGGGAAGTGACGACTCTAGTTGATTAACTTCAGATATGGTTCCAGAAGGGGTAGCTTCTGAAGCACCAGGTTCGGTATTTTTTGTTTTCTTATTCTTACGATGACTAGGTGTTGCCTCTATAGGTAAAGGAGGAAATATTTGCATTTTACGCGAATGTCGGGGGTGTTCAAGGTGTTGTTCCACGATGGATCAATTAATTTTAGAAATTAAAAACACAATAACAAAAGGGGTAACTAGAAAAAATGGTTTACCAAGTCATTGTGAATTGCAATATACCTTTACCACTACATGTAGGCAATCTCCTTGAATGTTTTGTTTGGTGTATCACAGTAAATAAGGTGGTCGACTCGGTTATCTATGGCAGGATAGAATCCTAATGGTGACTTCCAAAATATACCCAAAGGTAAGTGGGAGTGTAGTTTTTAGTAGTGCTGTCTAATGCGTTCTGTATTATGGGAAGTATTCTGATATACTTTTCATACGTGGAGCGTTATTCGATATACTCGAGGGTACGTGGATAACGATCCGATATACTTACGTACATGGAATACCGACTACCCCTAGAATGTAACGTAGACAAGTAATGACAACTCCTACATTTAACAATGCCTAAACACGTCTCTAGCCTAGACCACTATGTGTGTCATTAATGTTTTAAATGCTTCTTAGGTTAATTGAACAAATTTTAAAGTTGATCCTCAATTAAGTTTCAATTTCAAGGCTCATGGTATGAATTCACCAGAACTTCCTATGATGCAACTTGCACGATGAAAACAAATATTTCATTTCAATGAAGATCTATCTATGGAAAGGAAGAAACAAACAATGATGCAACAATTGAAGATGCAACAAACAAGAGCTTCCTAATCAGATCTTTCAATGTACTATTCCAATGCAATTCAAAACCCTATATGCAATGCAAGAAATGGATTTTTATTTTTCTTTTCCTTTCAATTTTCAAATGCAATGAAAATGAAAATGAAGCTAAATCATGTACCAAAGTAACTCACACATACTGGAATTGTAATATATATATATATATATATATATCCAATCAACAATCAAGCCAAGTGTTCAAAAACCCTAATTGACAAGAAGAAATAAAAAACAAACAAACTCTCATCAAAATGAAATCACACTGAAAGGTGATTAACAATCGTACATAATTCAACACCCCCCCACCCCAATGATTGAGGGGGATTTTTTGTTGTTGCAAAAATGCAAGCAAAAACACTCACAAATTGTTAAGAAACTAAAACAAACCTTTGAGTAGTGACCAAAGGCAATCAAACTAAAATGTAAAGACACTGATGGATTTACAGAGACAATGACTAGTTTAGAGACTTAGGAAAATCCACTGGATCAGATCAGAACTTAGAGCAAGACATAAAAATGCAATTTTTTCGTCCTACAAGAAGCATCATACTCTAGATAGGAGAACTAGTGCGATGCATCATACATGCAGAGACAGACAAGTGTGTTGGGTCGCTCTGCCTTAGACCAAAAAGTGCATTGGAGCTAATTTTGTTTAAAAGACAACAAAAAAAACCCTACCAAGCTCAGAATTATGATTTCCTAAGACTAATTACTGTCTGAACAAGTCAATTTAAGTCCTATTGAAAGGTATAAAATAAATAGGATAAAGAAACCACTATATGAACATCTCGTTCCCTAGTGGAGTTTCCAAGTTGTCTGATAGAATATTCTCTTCTGCGGACATAAGCCTAACTCCCTAGATCTAGTGGATTGATCTAGAAACACAAAGACAAAATATTTGTGCTTTCCTTAGAAAAATTAGAACATGGAGGAAAGACCTACCTGGAGTCCAACACAAGTTCTCCTCTTCTCCCTACTTGTAAACTTTAGCTCCAGCTCCAAACACTATAAATGGAATCGGCAAGAAAATTATAACAAGCACGAGAACTACAAGATACACATAGCATAGACTGATATCTCTAATGAATGAGTCAAGAAGGCATTGAAATGCATAAAATAAAATAAACATAAGTATAGGAAAACAAAGCTTTTTGTATTATGAAATGTAGGAGAATATTACAACCCTTTTATAGATCTTGACTATGTAGATGTTTCCCAACTAACTTCTCCTTCCTTAGCCACAAAGTAAGCCTTCAAACACAACTCAAGGATGGTAATATATCCTCAGGTAAAAAGCAACAACATCAAGGCATAGCTAAGAGTCTCCAAATACCAACCCAAACTCTATGGGAGGTAGTGAATTTATAGGGTAAATAAGGTAGTTTAGGATTTACCAATCTAGGACTTAGATCCACTTATGAGGGAGGATAAGCTCCAGGGATAAGAGATGAGACCTTTAGAGTAGGAATTTGAGATCTCAATCAATAGTAAATAGTTAAAACCACCTTAGAAGCTTCCGGAAAGAGAAGATCCAACAAAAAGAAAATCCCAAAATTTAGAGCCATCGCACTTAAATCAAAGGCAACATGTGTTGGTTAGTGCAATTGCTCAGTTATGTAACATGCAACAATGCAGGTTGTTAGAAGGGAAAGTGCAATGGGTCCAAAAACTAGGTTTTTGAGGTGATTAAACTAGAAAACTTGGAATTTTTTGGAGAGATAATGGTTAAGGATTTGCAAAGAGGTGATTACAAGGTGTCAATGATGTTGATTGATCCAATTTTCAGGCCATTTGAGAAGATGTGACAAAATGACCTGTAACACATGATACTCACTCTCCCTCGTTCTCGATGTATCTATCTCCATCCCCATCAATATGCTCTTATAATCTCTCGTTGGTGCACCAATGGCCATGATTATATCCTCATCAATGACTAAGATCATCTTAGACTCGATTTGTGTGTCTCTAGAATTTTCTTGAACTTTCTAAGTTAATTATTATTAATTAATCAATTTTCATAAGTTAGGTTTTTTAAATTGTTAATTAATTAACTTAATTTAGTGGTCTATAGGTGCTTTCTCCTGAAATATTTTATGGGTTTTGGAGATCTTGTGTTCCTTAGCCTCTCTGACATAAATCAAGACTAGGACACCTATACGATGCTACAAAATCTAAAACTCTCTCTTAGCGAGGAAGGTGTTTTGTCTTCTCCACTCCACTACTACACTCATCGACCTCATGAATATCTCGAAGTCTATAGTTGGACCACTTCATGCTAATGTTGTCTGACAACTGTGATACAACTAGCTCTCATTGTCCATCAACATTGCACATACTCTAATTCATCTGCTAACCCTGTAGTTGAATCAATATGCATTTGCGCTACTTCTTACACTACACAGTGCCACCCTACACTGTTGCCAACACTGCCTACGTTGCATCTAATCTCATGTTGTTGCTGCTACTGCAACTGAGAAATGAACTCTTTTGATCTCTCTCTGAATAAGGATTGGGAAATCTCTCTTCCTTTCAACAAAGCCTCTCTTTTGCAACTCACACTCCTGTCTACATGTCGAACTGGACTGCATAGGTTTTCCGCGGGAAAATCAATATTCTCTCTGGAAACCCTTTCTGGTAGTAAATGTATGTCGTGTCGCTCATTGAAGCTACTCACTCTTCCTTTAGATCACCTCCCGATACTGACACATGATCTATAGCCTCTGCAAGACAGACTGGATGACTGTCTCTGGCTGGAATTGTGCCTTGCTCTCTGCAACTGGTCAATTTGCACTACCTCCCTCAGCTTCATTTTACTAGAATTAACTCTGCCTCCTTTATTTCTATGGAAAACTGGAAGACTCTTTGGTTGGAACTATGCCTTAGTTTCTGCAAATGGCTAATTCACATTGCCTGTGTCACTACAGCTAGATCTGTAATTGTCTCTTGAGTACTGACTACAACTAGCTCTGCTACTATCTATCTGACTACATCATGCTGACATTGAAATCATGTACCTCCTATACCACAATTGTTCCTCCTGCTACTTTATTATTGTGGGCCCTTGTAGCAAACATACTGATCCATGTGAAGAGTACACAATAACCAGATTTGATCTATTGATCAAGCCCTCCATGGATAGATCTAGACCTCCTTGTTGCTTCTTCCATGGATCATGCTAGATATGGCACATTGGAGTCTCACACTTCTCTTCCTCCTAGATCTAGTGTATCTATATCTCATTTCGAGTCTTCTCCCTGGTTGGGACCCTTTGTCTCTTTGCAACTCACACTAGACAACTCACACTTCCTACGATACCTATCTCTGACAACTAGAAATTGAATTGTTGCTCAAATCTACATTATGGCTAATTCGCACGACCATCTCTAAAAGCTACAAAAACCTGTGAAACTATAATAACTGGAAATTGAAACTAGAAATATCCTTCTCTTCCCTGTTGGCCTCTCTTTTGCTACTCTCACTCCCTCAAGAAATGCACAAATATGCTACTATTGCCTCCAGAAATCCTTCTCTGGTCCTCACACTTCTTGCAACACTTCAACTAGACAACTCGCTCAACCTTATGGAATTCCTTCTCTGAAATATGGCACACGATATGCTGCTCCTGAAGCTCACAATGGTTGATTGGAAAAATTGCTATGACCTACTGCAATTGGAAATTTAAGATATCCTCCTAGAAATTGGATTTGGGAACCCTTTGAGAAATTCTGGAATTTCCTCTTTCTCTGTGTTCTTTTCTCTTCCACCTAGTGCTGATCTGCTACTGCAAGACATGCATGTGTCAATTGTATATAAGTCTATATATCCCTCCAACGACAAGCACACGATCCCCTCTTCTTATGTCGGCCTCAAGATGTATGAAGGAACTCCTGTCGACTCACATTAAGGAGACACACCCGTTCAAATGTTCATGTCTGCTAAAATATATGGAAAAATTACTATATATATGAGGCTAGGCTTTTCGCATTAGGACAGTGAGAATTTTGGTCATATATCTCTGTAGTTTTCAGATGGTTAAAACAAAGAGAGTTTTTAGATCTCCAGTTCATAAGTAAGATATACCTCTGAGATTTTCGGTGGAAAGGCAGTTCAGATCTCCATAGAGAAGACAGTTTGAATGTTTCTCTGGATTTCAGATGGGCGGTAACGTATGAGAACATAGATCTGGGATGACAAAGTGTTGAAGGGAATTCAGATCCCTCTAAGGCTCAAACGACAGTGATATAAAGTCTAAAACTCGGATCACAGTTCGAGTCACAGTGGCAGCAAATATAATCATAGTTAAGAGGTCCAAATGAATTAGTCAAAGGAAGATGAAGGGACAACTAGATGCTACCTCTGTCTCTATGTCACATGAAAGTGCAATAAGGCATCATTGATGACATAACAATTTTTTGTAACTACAGTTTGTTGCTGATTGATTATTGTTAGGGTCCCACCCTAACCCCCTTATCTATGTAATGGGACCACGTCATAGTCAAGAGTCAATAAAGCCCATATTAATAACTGTAAGTGGTTAATCCGCAATTAATAACGGAACCACAGTTAGTTGCAAATGGGCCGTAGTATTAGATAGATGGTATTAATAATACACGGTATTGGCCCGTGGTATTGCACGTAGGAGTCATATATAAAGGATAGAAACTCCCTGCGAGGATCATTGTGTCTTATTTTGTAATTGAGCTCTGCTCTATTGGAGGTTGCCCCCTCGAAGAGGAAAGTGAACATTATTCTCTGAATAATAAATTCATTGCTATTCTATGTTCTGGGTATCTTTTCTTCGCATATTCTGTATTCTGGGTCTCTTTTCTTCGCATATTTTGTATTTGGGTATCATTTGCAGGTTAAGAGAATAACAAGTGGTATCAGAGAACTTTCCAGGGCTGGTGGGATCTCCATTTAGTAGCAAAAAAATTTTTTGGCTTGAGACGTGTTCTGGCGTCTTTAAACCACGGGATCTGTCGTTGAGCGCATAAATCTGCGGATTTGGGGAGGCATGCACACAGGAAATACAAGAGGTGGTCACGTATGTTGGACTCCCTTGTAACCCCTGTGGGTACCCCTTCGAGTAGTAGCGCATTAGACAGAACCCCGTGCACGCACTGTCTTCCACATACCCTCTGGGTATATAGGAAGCCCCATAGCTACCTTGAAGCCTCGCCATAGATAAACTTTCGGCCGTCTTGTGGCTACAGTACACCGAGAACAGCACTCGGAGAGATTACTCGCCGTACGATAGGGTAGTCAAGTTGTACGGCTAAGGGGACGGTCGATCCTCCTTAGTTAGAGCCCTGAAACATTGGGCCGAATACTACTGTCAGACCCTTATGTATATTGCGATCTGTAGCACCTGACACTCCTCAAGACCATAGTTCCCTTTCTATCGGGGGATCACACATCATCTATTCCAGATCAGCGAGTGCAGCCGCAGCAGACATCAGTCCCGCAGCTCTATCAGATCAGCAGCAGCAGTGATCCACGATCCAGATCTCTCATATCCACCAGATCGGAGTAGTTGTGAAGGGTTCCTGTGCCTGGCTATAATTTTCGTAGGACTTTTGGCGGCATTGACATTTTGAGGAGTTGGCGACTGCAGTATTGATCAAGGAGTAAAACTCCGTTAGGAGTTTTCCGATCTTTCGAAGCACTTATTTGTGATCTAGCCCATCAGCATCAGGACAACGAGCTGAGCACGGTGGTACCATTCATTTTCTGCACAATTTTTTTTTTTTGCGGTCCCAATTTTCAGCAAATTGGTGTATGGTAGCAACTAGAGCTCAAGCAATGGCCAATGAAAGACTAGACAAACTTGAAACAAATATGAACGAGCTCAAAAATACCCTTGACGACCTATCTAACATGGTACGGCAAGCACTCGTTAAGGGCAAGGAGCCAACTCTCGAGGACCATTATAATGACCATGAGGGTGAGTCTAGCCACTCTCCTCACGCCTGGCGCACCCATCCACCACCCAACAGAGATCTCCCACTCAGTCAACGACCTCCCAAGTTGGATATGTAGAAATTTGACGGTTCTAACCCGTCCGCATGGCTAGCACAAATGGAACAATATTTTGAATTAAATCGTCTCCAAGATGATTGGACTAATATTAGAGTGGCGACCATGTACTTGGACAGTCAACGATGGCAATGGGCGGAATGGCATCAGCGTCGCAATGCACCTTTTTCAAGTTGGGTCCAATTTACCAAAGCTCTTCGAGATCACTTTGAACAGGGAGACTCTTTTTTGGGCAGTCTCACTAAGCTCCGACAGACGGGTACAGTGGATGAATATATCACCGCTTTTGAAGCCTTAGCCTTTCGCACTCAGCATCTCTCCGATGAGTTCTACACGGAATGTTTTATCAGTGGTCTTAAAGAAGCCATCAAAGCTCAAGTTCTACTCCACCACCCTCCCACATGGTCGGAAGCTTGCCAGGTAGCCCGTAAGGTGGAACGTGCCATAACAGCCCAATACAGCCTCCCCAATTTCCCCACTAAAGGTCGTCCCCCACAAGCTCATACCACGACTCAGACACTTAAGGTCCAAAAGGTATCACCTCAGGAAATGGCTGAGAGAAGGAAGCAAGGAATATGTTACTACTGTGATGAAAAATATTCCCCTGGCCATAAATGTAAGGAGCCCAAATTCTTTCAAATAGATGCCACTGACTACAACTCAACAGAGGAAGATCCACCACTTGAGGAACAGGAGCCGATAGAAGAAGACAACCAAAAGGACAATGTATCTGACGACCCATTATTTCGCTCCATGCGTTGGCAGGAATCTCTTCCCCTCAAACACTCAAAATCAGAGAGTTTATTAAACATCGCCCAGTAGTAGTCTTGATTGATAGTGGAAGTACACATAATTTCATCCATCAAAAAGTCGCAGAAACAATGCATTGCTTTGTACGAGCAGTTTCTAACTTCCAAGTTCAAATTGCAGATGGAGGCACAATGAAATGTGAAGGCCGTTGTGAAAATGTCAAACTTCAAATGGGGGATTATCAGTTGAAAACCCACATGTTTGCCATACACATGGGGGGTTTTGACATTGTCCTCGGCGCTGACTGGCTCTGCACTCTTGGGCCAATCACAATGGATTTCCAGGAGTTGTATATGAGTTTTAAGCAGAACGACCACACACATACCCTTCGAGGACTCCAGGCGGGAGCCCCCTCTATCATAAGCTCACATTGGATGGAAAAATTGTTAAAAAAGGGCCATCATGGAGTAGTAGCACAATTTAATGCAATCCAGGTAGTCGAAACCAGACCTCTGCCAATTCATCCGGAGATGCAGCAGCTTTTAAATACCCATCGAACGGTCTTTGACAAGCCTCATGAGCTTCCACCCTCGCGAGGGGAACATGATCATAGCATCACCTTGGTTCCAGGGGCTCAACCCCCAAATGTGCGGCTATACAGATATCCGTTCACTCAAAAGAATGAAATAGAAAACATCATCAAGGAATTGTTGGAAGCAGGTGTCATTCGTCCCAGCATTAGTCCTTATTCATCCCCAGTGGTCATGGTCCTCAAGAAAGATGGGGAGTGGCGGATGTGTCCCGACTTCAGGGCCCTCAACAAGTTAACAGTCAAAGATAAATTCCCCATTTCGGTGGTTGACGATTTGCTGGACGAACTCAATGGGGCGCAATTCTTCACCAAGTTGGATCTTCGCTCCGGCTATCACCAAATTCGCATGAAGGAAGTCGACATTCCCAAGACGGCTTTCAGAACTCATGAAGGCCATTATGAGTTCCTGGTCATGCCATTTGGTCTTTGCAATGCCCCTTCTACTTTCCAGAGTCTTATGAATCACATCCTCAAACCATATCTCAGAAAATTTGTCCTGGTCTTCTTCGATGACATTCTCATCTATAGTGGCACCTGGGTGGCACATCTTCAGCATGTCTATCTACTATTGCAACTGCTCCACAAGCATTAATTATTTTTCAAGATGTCTAAGTGTGAGTTTGGCATGGAAGAAGTTGAGTATTTGGGCCACATTGTGGGATGTGAAGGTGTCAAGGTGGACCCCAAAATGATCCAGGCAATGCAAGAATGGCCTCAACCGAAGACGTTGAAGAGCTTGAGAGGATTTTTGGGTCTCACAGGCTATTATCGTAAATTTGTCCGCAACTATGGTCGCATAGCGAAGCCCCTCACCCAACTCCTAAAGAAAAATTCATTCTTCTAGAATGAGGAAGCACAATAGGCCTTTACAGCTCTAAACAATGCCATGTGTTCCACTCCAGTTCTAGCACTACCTGACTTCACCAAATATTTTTTCATTGAATGTGATGCTTCAGGGATAGGTATTGGGGTGGTTTTAATGCAGGAAGGGCGACCATTGGCCTTCACAAGCCAACAACTCAGTGGGAAGAATCAGGGCCAATCTACATACGAGAAGGAAATGATGGCCATCTTACATGCAGTCAACACCTGGTGACCTTATTTATTGGGGTGACATTTCCAAATCCGCACAGATCATCACAGTCTTAAATATTTTCTGGAGCAGCGCCTATCTTCCCCACAACAAAATAAGTGGCTCGCCAAAATGCTGGGATATGATTATGAGATTATTTACAAGAAAGGGAAAGACAACCGGGTAGCAGATGCATTGTCGCTCCAATTTGAGGAGGAAAGTACACTGCTCACAATTTCCCTCCCAACTCCAGACTGGATTGAAGAGGCTCGCAGGGAATGGTTTTCACATCCAGGGCTCTCCCAATTTATTTCTCAATTGCAGGTGGATCCTAATTCCAGCAAGGGCTACTCGTGGCAGAATGATATTCTTCGCTACAAGGACAGAGTCGTAACATCACCAACATCCACCCTCAAAAGTAGCATTTTGGCATAATTCCACTCATCGCCCATTGCAGGACATTCGGGCTTTCAGAAGACGTATGCGCGCACCAGAAGATCATTCTTCTGGACAGGCATGAAAAAGGACATCCTTACCTTCGTAACAGAATGCGACGTCTGTCAACGCCACAAAGGGGAAACAGTCAACACACCAGGCACATTACAACCATTGCCCATTCCGGCATCAATTTGGACAGAAGTCTCCATGGATTTCATTACAGGTCTTCCAAAATCAGGGAACAAGTCAGTCATCATGGTGGTTGTGGATCAAATGTCGAAGTATGCTCATTTCTGCGCCCTACCCCACATTTACACCAACCTTGATTGCCCAAACTTTAATGGATCAGATCTTCAAATTGCATGGCATGCCCACTTCTATTGTGTCCGACCGCGACCCAATTTTCACCAGCAATTTTTGGCAGGAACTCTTCAGAATACAAGGCACTCAACTAAAACTCAGTACTTCATACCATCCGCAAACAGATGGTCAAACCGAAGCAGTCAAAAAATGTCTAGAAACCTACCTTAGGTGTTTCACTTCAGAAAAACAACACCTTTGGGTACAGTGGCTACCTCTGGCAGAATGATGGTATAACACCAACTATCATGCCACCACCAAAATGACCCCCTATGAAGCAGTATATGGTCAAATCCCACCCTCACCTACTTCATATCTCAAGGGATGCTCAAAAGTAAAAGCCGTGGATCAACTCCTACAACACCGCGCAACCATGCTCGCCCACCTGAGAGAAAATCTTCATCAAGCTCAGAACCGCATGAAGCAACAGGCAGACCAACATCGCTCAGAGCGCCAATTTCAAGAAGGGGATCAGGTCTTTTTAAAGCTCCAACCATACACAAACATCACTCAAAGACAAGGGATGTCAGAAACTCTCTCCCAAATTCTACGGACCCTATCAAGTACTTCAACGCATTGGAGAAGTGGCCTACAAGTTGTCCTTGCCACCTACTGCGAAAATCCATCCAGTTTTTCATGTCTCATGCCTCAAGAAAGTGATTGGGAACAATTGCAGAATTCAGACTAGTCTCCCGAAATTGGACGAAGAAGGATCCATCTGGCTTCAACCGGAAAAAGTCCTCGACACACGAGTCAAGCAACTGCGTGGCCACATGATTAAGGAAGTCCTCGTCAAATGGAAAGACACCTCTCCAGAAGATGCAACTTGGGAACCGACCACTATTCTGCAGCAGTTTCCACAGCTTCAGCCTTGAGGACAAGGCTAGTCTTAAGGGGGTGGGCATGTTAGGGTCCCACCCTAACCCGCTTATCTATGTAATGGGACCACGTCATAGTCAAGAGTCAATAAAGCCCATATTAATAATTGTAAGTGGTTAATCCACAATTAATAACGGAACCACAGTTAGTTGCAAATGGGCCGTAGTATTAGATAGATGGTATTAGTAATACCGTGGTATTGGCCCATGGTATTGCATGTATGAGTCATATATAAAGGATAGAAACTCCTTGCGAGGAGTATCATGTCTTATTTTGTAATCGAGCTCTGCTCTATTGGAGGTTGCCCCCTCGAAGAGCCAAGTGAACATTACTCTCTGAATAATAAAATCATTGCTATTTTGTGTTCTGGGTATCTTTTCTTCGCATATTCTGTGTTCTGGGTCTCTTTTCTTCACATATTCTGTATTTGGGTATCATTTGCAGGTTAAGAGCATAACAAATACATTTGGTTATGGGGCTATAGTTGTGAGTTTTGGCCTGGAGAGGGTTTCGATGATGATCCTGCAGCAGCTCACTGTTGGAGCTAGGCTTCCTCGAGAGCTCAAACTGATGCGATGGGTGGTAGTTACGGCCCGTCATCTTGATGAGGGGACCGAGGTCGTTCGGTTCAAACCTCAGTATTTCCAATGGTTGGAAAATCAGGTTTTTGCTATTCAGGACTTCCCTTATGCTGGGGTTGATTTTCGTGGAGACCCAGACATGGCTCTTCCACTAGGAGAGCAATGGGATGATGCAGGTAAAATCATTTTCAACATTTTTCCTAATTTAATTTTTAGTTGTTTTTATATCATCCCAAAACTGATAGTAAAAAGTTTCAAATGCAGATGTGGGCCCAAGGCGGCCAACCGCTCTCCGACCTTACGAGAGGAAACAACCAGTTGCACCGGCTCCAGCCCCATAGGACGAATCAGTAGAGACCTTAGCCGAGCTGGAGAGTCATTTAGAGCGCTTGACAGGGGACATGCCCGAGACCAGTATAGATGACATCCCTCGTTGACTTTAGTGTTACGTGATTGGAGTCCTAGGACCCTTTAGGAGCTTCCTTTGTAAGGTGGCTCGTGCAGTGGGTTCGTATCGAGATCATCACCAGTGATGGGATGATCACCTATTGTAGTCACATGTGACATTTTTGCTTTTTTGTACTTATCATTTTTTACCGATCATAAGGTGTTTTTTAGCCTATGATTGAGGACGATGTATTATTTTGACACACTCCTATATATATGATATCATTATTACCAGCTTGTCTTGTTAAACATGTTTATGGAATGTTTTTAAATTTACTTGTGTGATTATTGCACATGTCTACTTAACATTTGAGAAGCAATTGCATCTGCTAATGTATTTAAAGATCTTGGAATATGCTGATATTCAATATAGTCAAATTCACGTTCCAAGAGACGCACTCTGAAAAATAATCTCAATAATACTGGATTTCTAATGGTGTATACTCTATTAAGCTGTAATACAACGAGTTCAGAATCTAACCTCACTATCAAACTCCGAATCCCAAATGAAATAGATTCAGACAATAACTCAATCAATGCACTATACTCGGCAATGTTGTTAGTTGTTTGACCGAGGCTTACCCCATGCATAGATACCAACTCGTCAGAGGGCGAATAAATAACCCAAGCTGCGGAAGAAATATTCCGTGTACTACGACAAGCACCATCAACGAAACCAATGTATGTTGGAGAGGCGTCGACATCTGCGATATCAAGAGTAAAACCAAGATAAGCAGGAATAATGACAAAAAACGCTCTCTAAGCTAAGCACACTTTTTAATCTAAAACACACCAGCTAGAAAGAAAACTAACGTAACTAAAAATCTCCACACTCATTTTAAGCATAATACCTCTTCAGGTAAAGACCATTTCTGGGTTTACCTAAAGAGACCCCGTCAAAGTCTACCAATTCATAGGCCCCTTTTGCTAGCTTTC
>APFE031334319.1:0-12048 GCA_000404065.3 Pinus taeda | reverse complement strand
AAGTTTTGTTCCATTGGAGTAGAAAGAGGATTGCATTCTGTCATGCCAAATCTGTTTAACAAATCTCCAATGTATTTCTTTTGAGAAAGAAATATGGATTTTGAATATTGGGTTACTTCAATGCCAAGATAGTAATGAACATAGCCCAAATCAGTCATTTCAAAGATTTTTCCTAATTCTTTCTTTATGGATGCAATATAACTTTCATTGTTCCCTGTCATTAAAGGATCATCTACATATACCACAAGATATACAACTGTTTTGCCAACTTTCTTGACAAATAAAGTTGCATCATCAAGATCAAAATGATTGAAGTTGAGTTTCAGAAGATGCTCAGTTAGCTTTTCATACCAGGCTCGTGGTGCTTGTTTGAGGCCATACAAGGACTTCACAAGTTTGCATACTTTATGTTCATGTCCTTTCCCAGCAAATCCTTCAGGCTGGGACATAAAAACATTTTCTTTTAGATCTCCATTCAAGAAGGCAGTTTTTACATCCATTTGATGGACTTTCCAACCGTTCTGAGCTGCCAGTGCAAAGAGTGTCCGGATGGTGGCCCATTTTGCTGTGGGAGCAAAATTTTCCTCATAATCGACCCCTTCCTTCTGTGCAAAACCTTTTGCCACAAGCCTAGCTTTGTGCTTGTCAAGTGAGCCATCAGCTTTGTACTTGTTTTTGTAGACCCACTTGCAGCCAATTGGTTTGGTTCCGAATGGAGGATCAACCAGCTTCCAAGTGCCGTTCTTTATGAGGGAATCATACTCCTTTTGCATTGCTTCTTTCCATGCATCATGAGAAGTAGCTTCTTTAAAGGAAGTTGGTTCAAAATCCGTAGACAAGTTCAATTCACAATCATAAGAAACATCCATATCAATAGGTGAATTAGAGTCATCTACATTATCTCCATTTTGTCGATTTGCATTTCTGGTTCCTGTTTTTCCAATTTCATCAGGATGAACACTTTCAAGTGTCTTTGTCAGCCACTTTGGGGGACCTTTCTGAGATGGTCAGGCTGCCTCTGTTGATTGAGTTGGGAGTGAATCAAAGATTGAGTCTCCCAATTCTTATCAATTACATCACTTAAAGCATCTTCCGTTGTTTGGAGTTTCAGATGGGGGAAGAATCTTCTTTAAGAAGAACGATTCACATGTTTGGATCTAGTATAGGAATCCCTTCAGGAATGTGGAAATTTGATTTTCAAATTTCTTGAAATGATTTCATTTTTGGCGAATCTATCCAAGCGATCAAGTTGCCGCTCAACAACATTGTCAGATTTGGATGATTCAAGAAAAATTACATCTCTAGATATAACAAACTTTTTATTTTCTTCATCATAGAGGCGGTATGCTTTGGAGGTATTTGAATACCCCAAGAAAATACACTGACGACTTCTAGCACCAAGTTTTTTTCTATGTACCTTTGGTATCAAAGCATAACAGGTGGAACCAAAAATCCTGAGATGTTTTACCGAAGGAACATGTCCATACCACAATTCATAAGGATTCTTGTTTCTTATAGCACTAGATGGACATCTATTCTTTATATATGCAGCACATAGAACAGCATCAGCCCAAAACATTATCTTTACATTTTTGGAGAAAGGCATGGATCGTACCATATTCAAGATTGTTCTATTCATTCTTTCAGCTACACCATTCTGTTGGGGATTATAAGGCACAGTTGTTTGATGTTTGATCCATGTTGGCGAAGATAGTTTTCAAATTCATTTGATGTGTATTATTTTCCATTATCAGTGTGAATATACCCAATGTGTGATTGTGCATCATTTTCTATCCATTTATGAAAATTCTTGAATGTTTAAAAAGCATCAGATTTGTTCTTCAATAAATAAACCCAGCACATTCTGGTGTAGTCATCAATAAACGTCATGATATATTTATTTCAATTTGCAGAAGAAACAGGCATGGACCACATAAATCTGAATGAAATGAGTTCAAGTTTCCTATGTGCTCTGAATGTGAATCATGAAAAGACTGTTTGCTATGCTTTCCTAGAATGCAAGCATCACATTGCTTAAGTTTTCTATGAATTGTAGGCAAACCAGCAACACCATTTTTCTTCAATAAGTGGAGACTGTCATAGTTCAAAAGTCCAAATCTAGCATGCCATAAGAAACTTGATGGAAGTGTACCTTCTTCATGATGAGAATTGTATGAGAAATGTTGTGCGTGAGCAAATGTTCCTTGCAGTTTGAGAAGCCTTTCTTCTTCTATTCCCCTCATGACAAGTGAGTGGTCAGATGCTTTTCTTACCTCAAGCTTGCCATCAAACATATGAATGGAGTGACCTTGCTGGCAGATGTGGACCAAGGACAACAAGTTTCTTTTGAGCTGTGGGAGATATAGAACATGATCCAGAAGAAAGTTTGGAAGACCAGGCAGTTTAAGCCTGATGGCTTGATTTTTGATTGATCTGCAAAGTATACTGCTCCATCAACATTGTCAGTGAAATATTCAAAAACATCTTTTCTATGAGACATGTGGCAGGTTGCTCCTGAATCAAGCAACCAATCATTTTTCCATGAAGCAAGTGAAGCATTAAACAAATCTTCATTTACTTCAATGTTACATTGTGCCTCAACATAGTGAGCGGATTCAGGTGCTTTACCTTTGTCTGTATCATTAGTTTTACCTTTCTGTTGGTTTCTTTTCTGCTCAATTTTATCCCATGGTAGCTTGCATGTAGAGGCATCATGTGATCCATTTCTTTTGCAGCGAATACAGTGTAAATCTGCTTTCCCCTTGAGAATGTATGCCCCCCCTACCTCTGAAATATCTCCCTCTTCCTCTTGTAGAATCTTGAGCAGGATGCTTTTCTTTATGAGCAAGGTAGACAGTCTCTTCAGAAGATTCGGGGGCTGTCTTCTTTCCAAAAGCTTTCTCTCTTTCAGCAAACTTTTTCACAAGAGAGTCAAAGGT
Source organism: Pinus taeda (assembly GCA_000404065.3). Taxonomy (NCBI): domain Eukaryota; kingdom Viridiplantae; phylum Streptophyta; class Pinopsida; order Pinales; family Pinaceae; genus Pinus; species Pinus taeda. Next base: position 9,109 of record APFE031334319.1, on the reverse strand, counting down.
TATATCTTTGAGATTTCCATTTCGCTCTGCAATTGACTCAAGATTAATTGGGAGTAAGTAGGGATAAAGTGCCTTTGAGAAAAGCAATAAGAGGAATACCAATCAACTTTAATGGATTGATATCATGCATTATATAGACTTTACTTCAGATGCCAAGGCAAAGGATCAAATTATTTTGCAGTCAAGATGTGAAGAGTTTAAACCATGAGTTGGACAACTTTCAAGGTGCAGGAAATGTGAGTATAGAGTTTTCTTCAGGCTTTTTAGCGGCTTCAAAGGCAGTTGAATATTGACGACTATGGTGACTCACCTCTTCATTACAATGTTGTGATTAATAATAAGCTTTTATGTTTTCTTGTTTCCCAAATGACGAGCTCTTTGTCTGAGGTAGGTTGTACTGGGTCATTGTCTCCTTCTCCGACACACACTCATTTCCACAACTCATTGAAAATGAGGGTGTGTTTTATCATCCGAGACCATTTAGGATAGTTCTCCTTGCCAGTGAGAACTATTCCCACCATGGATATGATTGAATGCATTCTATAAAAAAAATACTTCTGCTGATAGAAAAATACTTCTGCTGTTAATGTATAAAACTGTACTTTTCGTGGAGGAAAAAGTAGAGCTCTGGTGTAAAAATTGTAAAAAAATATTGCACTCTTATAGGACAAAGGTATTACCAATTCCTATATGGTGGAGATGATATCACTCGTGTAATGTACCAAATAATACAATGTTTAAACAATACATATGGCTGCGTTTAAAAAAATACATATGGCTGCCTTCAGGCCAACTCAAAACCGTGTAACAGCAGCACATCTCCATGCAGATCATATGAAAATCTCCAAGTATATTATATGAAGAAATATGGTTCTCAGAAAAACAAAAACATGTAAGCCAAGAACGCAACAACGGAAGTCACAAAAGAAGCACCGACAGAAGGAACGAAGTCACCAAAGAAGTGCTGACAGAAGGAACGAAGTCCATGGAACGCAACAACTACACCATAGAACCGTCTCACTGTAGTTGGTCGGTGGAGACCTAGGCTCACACACCATTTATATCTCCATCCAATACTAATTGCAATCAAACTCAACACAAATTGCAATGAAACACAACACAAATACACCAAAAACGTTTGTCTACCTTCCGCTCTACATATATATAGCCCTTCGTAGTTAACAGGACAGAGGCGTTCTTCTGGTCCACGAAACGCAAAAAATTATTTGACAAGAATCGAAAGACTTTACAGGATTCCTCGGGTATTTGCAGAGGGCTTCCCAGCGAAAAAAAACGAATGGACACAAGGTAGCCCAGAATGAAATATATCTGATAGGACCTCCAGCAGTCTTTGCGATGCCACCAAAGAGAGCGAACATCAGAACGACATATCCGTAGCGTTTTCTGGAGGGTTTCCAAAAAATGTATCCACAACGACTGTCGAGGTTACTATACCAAAAAACGCAGTTGGGTCAGTCCTTGGGAAGAGAGGAAGTAACATTCAAAACATTCGAGAGATAACATATCTTATCTTGCTAAATAATGGGATGAAATTGGAGCCATTCAAAAATAATTTTAATGGACAGCGGAAGTAGGACAGCATTCAAGGGAACGTTTTATGACAGCGCTCAATTAGGACAGCGTTCAGGTGAACGTTTTATGACAGCGCTCAGACTTAGCGTTTAGGAATAGGACAGCGTTCAGAATCTGTCAGGACAGCGTTTAGGAATAGGACAGTGTTCAGGAATAGGACAGCGTTCAGACTCTGTCAGGACAACGTTTAGGAATAGGACAGCGTTCAGACTCAGTAGCAAAAGTGAAGGGAGTTACAACTATTTTGAGAACTTGGCTCTGATACCATGTCAGGCCAGGCAGTAACTCCATTAGGCAGAAAAACTAATTCAATTTATTCCATTAGGTATGTTATTGTTATATACAAAAGGGTGTGACTGCTCAGTTCATCTCCTAATGACTGTTCACATTCCTAATTTAATTATTTACATAAATTCACCCAATCGTGAGGATTAGGTGTCAACATCATTTCATAATTAAATTGGAAAAAATTACAAATTTAACCTCAAAATCTAATGTATACATTATTAAGATGAAATTATGTTATTTTAGAAAATTATGTCCAATTTCAAGTATATCTAATGCATTAATTTCACAGCAACTTTAGTTCTTAAAACCTTGCAGAAAAGAGTTTAGTTATTATCTCCCTCTTCTAATCCCATAAAAGTAATCATATCTTTGTTGTGAATAAACAAATTTGTACTTAAAAAAACCACCAAACAAAATCCCTTAATCAAATATATTTCCCCTTTAAAATGAAAAACCAAAAATAAAATCAGATTTCACATTCTTTAAAAGCTACTCTAAAATCCAAGGAAAAGAGATTTAACACCCGTCAGAAGCCAATGTATAAGTTTAATATATTCTTATCGCCGTGACATGCTCTTTCCAATAATTTCTTAGTGGTCCAAAAATTCAGTTTACACAATGGGAAAGACAATATTATTTATAAAAAAACTTTTCACCGAACTTTGAAGTTTGAACTCACAAGATCCCATCGATTTACTACATTATCTCCAAACAGTCCATTTATTTTAATGAAATTGAACACACTGTCGTCTAATAAAAGGGGAAAAAAAAATCAAACATTTCAATACTAAGATGGCCTACAATGAGAAAAGCCCTACCTATAAATTTAAGGGGATGGATGGTTTTGATTATAATTTTTTTTCCATAGTTCTGATATATAGAGGTGTAAATATCATAAAATTTTGAATAACAATTTTTAAAAAATTTGGAAGTTTTTGAATTTAATAGTTTGATGTAAGTTTTTCTTGATATTAATTAATTTATTAATGCTAAAGGAACGGCGTTTTTTTTCAGTCACATAGAACTTGGATCAAATTGAATTTAGGAATTGATATAATATTATGTACATACAAGATGCATCTACAACCAATTTTGTCATCATTTTTTTCAAGAAGAAAAAATAATATATTTTATTATTAGATAAAACATTACAAGGTTTTTCTATTCGCCCAACAGTGACACAAACTGGGACATCCAAGAAAGACAAAAAAAAAAAAAAAAAAAAAAAAAAAATGTAAAAGTCTCCATACTAACCCACCAAGACACAATATACATTCGCCTTCTCCCATGAAACTAAAAGGTGTACATATTGACTTTTAGGCTTGTTACGTAAAGTGCATTATTACAAAACATTGTCCAAGGTCATGTGTCCTTATTTTGCGTGGTCAGATTTCATGCTTCCTCCAAATTTCGTCCAACGTCCCTACAATGACAAACGGTGACAAACGGTCATAGCAGAAGAGAGAAGCAAGGTGTAACATCACACAAAAAGAAAGTAGAATTACTTACTTTCATATACTTAAATATCAAGGTAGATTGGCTTCACGAGAGAGCAATACCATACCACATGCATTCATATTGGAGGATATATATTGAGGAAAAAAATGACATAATATATTGAGGATATAATAGGGGTAAAGGGCTTTTATATTGATAGGTATAACAAATGGAGCTCAAAATTAATGAAAAAATATAAAAAGGTATAAAAAAATGTTAATGAAAAAATGATACCTACAATATCTAGTGAAAATAGAGGTTTTTTTAATTAGGAAGGTGTTATTGGTAGGGGGTTAAGTAAAGTGATTTTTCGAGGTATTTTCCAATATGTAATCAAATTAGGGGTATTGTTTAATATGTCAGAATACACACATAATATATGAGAGGTCCATTGAGTGAAACCCCAATGATTGGCCTACTCTCAAATATCTAAATACACAATCATCCATCGTAATTAATTAAATTGTACATTAGTAATTAATGATGTAGTATATCGAAATTGTACATTAGTAATTAATGATGCATTATATTGAAATTAGTCATTGTTGATGGAGTACTGAGTGAAACCTTAGTGATTGGCCTACTCTCAAATATCTAAATACACACCAGTCCATCGTAATTAATTAAATTGTGCATTAGTAATTAATGGTGTAGTATATTGAAGTTAGTTAGTGTTGATGGACTACATTGAAGTATCATCAGATAATAAAAGGAGAAACATTTAAGCCAATAATATTTGAGATAAATTAATTTAAATTTTATTTAAAAATAATAAATTTCATTTCAAATGGATAAATTCTAATATTTTTTAGTCAAAAAAAAATTAACACAATATATCGTGTATGCACCACATTTCAATAAAGTAGTGCTCACTTTAAGGTAGATGTGTAACTTCTTTTTCAATAATGTAGCGGTAATTTCTTATTTATTTACTATGAATTTGACAAGTGGCAAATATATGTGTCAACAAACTTAGATTTATCTTAACTACATCCAAAAAGATCATATTACTAGTATAAATTCAATGTATGCAAATCCCTTTTTGAATGTAAAATTTGAGGAAAGTTCGCACTTCAAGAAATTCCATTCATATGAGTTTTTGGTAAATTCGAAGTTAATATAGATGTATCTTAGTTTTTGATAATATTATTTTTATTTATACAAATTTCACATATTTATATATACAAATACTCTTATTTTTTTACTTTATTAAAAAAACTAACGCATATAATTACAGATTAAATATGTTTTGCAATTTTATTTGACATATTTAATAATTATTATATAATTTTTTTTTAATGTGGTATGTATATTATGATTAATTATATATAAAAAGATCTCGGATGCGGGTGAGTAGTCCTGAGAGCAGTACGAAGGCGGCGTGGAGGGTGGGCGCGTGGCCAATCACCGCTGCCAGATGGCTTGCAGGAGGTATGAGTTATTGTTTCATACTAACATCTTAAATGCAGCATTAACGCAGCTCCTTCCCTCTCGCCAGTATGATAGTTTATTTGCAATGGCGCTCTGCTTGGTCTTCACTCTTGTTCCCCCCATGCGCTCATGTTGGTCTAGCAAAGTTGAAGCTCCTCGCTCTCGAGACAGATCAGGGCACTGTCTGGATCTGGATCAAGGTGTTGATACTTATCAGTGCTTTCATGCTCCAATTCATCCATTTTGAATCTTCCTCTGTCACCACTTCACCATCCCCTCATCGGTTGTTTGTTTCGCTCACTTCAAAATGCCCATAGTGCGCTCAAGGATGGGCTGCAGAAGAGGCAGCTCCCGAGGCCATGTCTCCCACCAGCCTTCCTCCACAACCTCGGACCCTTCGTCTAAGGCTTCAGATTTCTGCTTTGATAGATATCCCACGACCAGAAGTGGTCGTGGTAGGGGAAGAGGGCAATTCATAACAGAAGTGCGCTCTCACCACTCCCATTCGCACATGGCTCGCTTCCGCTTCCCCTGTACTCTAGGCAATTCCTCCTTCATTGTGTCAATCACTGTAGAGTTGTGTGAGGATGTTGCGGGTTCAGGGGCTGTCAGTCCAGGGGCTCCTCTAGAACCGAGGATAGAAGACCAGAACGTTTCCTCGCCGATTGCGACTCCTTAGAGAAGGGACACAGGTGGATCTGCAATACTGGATTCGACCACCCATGTCGGCCCGAGCGCTCCAGTAGGAGGCGGTCCTTCAAGTAAAGAGGGTCAACCTTCTGAGTTTGTAGACCTAGACCAATTCGGGTGCCGCATTGATGAAGAACATCCTCCAACCTCGCATGAAGACTGAACAGGTCTGCACCTTTTGGTTTTGTTCAGCTGCTGAAGGAAGTCGCTCAATCCCCTCCGGATGCATAGTCCTCTCATGGTTTTTAGCTCCCAGAATCAGGTCTTTTTCAACTTTTTACTTGCCGGTTTCCCCTACGTGCGCGACATTCTCCTATTTGTTGGTTACTGTCTTGGTTCACGCTATTTACAGGTAAGATTTTGGTCATTGTCTTGGTACTGAGTTTTTGATTGGCTCCAATCATTCTGTCCCGGTTTCAGTTATGGTTTTCAGTTATATCAAGTCCTGAAGCAAGTCATTATGCGGGTCCTATGGTCAGTTTATCAAGCGATTTTTTGTAAGCATGTCGTCTCTTGGGCTAGAACTCTCGAGGCTTCTGCCTCTCTGTAATCTTATTTTTTGTATCAATATTAAAGTACACCAATTCAATTATACTATATATATATAGAAAAAAATTTATTGTAAGTATTAGTTTTTACATGTTGATTAATTAAATTAAATTATAAAGTCTAAATTCATAATGATTATATAATGAATAGTTATTTTAATTTCATATCGTAAAAAATGTAAATTTGTATCTATATTTATATCAAAAATATTATTTATTTCTAATTATAAAGTTTAATAATTAAAATTTTATTAAATTTATATATTTATTAATTTTTGTGTTTTGAATATTATTAATTATTATTATTTTAAATTAATAGGTTAATCAAAATAAATATTTATAATTTTATTAATAAAAAATTAAATATAATATATTAATAATTATATTGAAATATAAAAGGAAGTTGTCTTTGTGCGACTTTTTGGAGATTCCGTGATGGAATCCAACAGGAAAATTGAGGTTAAATCTTGATTTGTATTATTTAAAATGATTTTTTAACTGCATATTTGGATTCAGCACCCTGGAAAACCCCTGGGACGCTTGGATTGTGCAGAAATTAGCTATCAAACTTGCGATTTCAATAAATTGCTGTCGGATTTTGACCGGAAAAACCCACCAGAAAAGCTTCCAACTCTTTAAAGGATTCAATTTTGTATCATGTCCCATATTCCAAAACATGGATTTTGTTAAATATGATTTGTTTTAAATTTAAATTTTCTTTCTTAATTTTTTTATTAAATTTTATTTTAAATTTAGTTAAATTTTTTTAATTGTTATTTTATATATGAGTGAGTTTCATTGTATCACTTCTCATTTCTATAATTTTTAAAACAAAATTATCAATAAAATAAAATTACATATAGATACAAGAAAGGAATATCTATTTTAATGTTTGTCTCACAAATAGCAAGGAGCTAAAAGATTCTGGGTATGGGGAAAAGAGTTGGGTAGAAAGAAGAAGTATTGCATTGAGGAATTCAACCTTATGTGTGATCTACAACAAAATGAGTTCATTTGAGCTAACAAAAAGAGTTCATTGGAGCTAGCATTCAATGGAGGGAAAAGGTTCTTATTGCTCAATTAAGAACCAACTCGCATCAACTTGGGTATGAAAGAAGACGGTGGAAAAAGGCCTAAAGAAGCTTGGGAAGAACGGGGTATACATTTTGCAGGTTTGGAGCAGTGGAGTGGAATTGGAAAAACATTTCATTTTGGAATGTGATGTATTCAAAGACATCATAGAAAATTATGGGAATATGCTAGCATCAATTTCTTGGCATTGTCTTTTCAATGAGAGAATTGTTGGAAAGTTAGGCCAACTAATCATTAATTTGAACCAAAAAAAAGATTGAATTGCAAAAAATAAAAAACTAAAAACTAAAAATCTCATAAACTATTTTTAATCTCGTAGACATTAAAATATCATATCATTTCATTTACTTCATCAATTTAAATTAAAAAAATAAATAAATAAATAAATTGCAAAAAACAAAAAACTTATAATCTCATAAACTCTTTTTTAATCATATCATATCATATCATATCATATCATATCATATCATATCCATTTAATAGCAATAATGTCAATATGAAATCTTATGGCAACTCGTTCTCAAAATTGAATTACTTTAGGCTTTCCGTGTTTAAAACAAAAATTTACTTTTAAATTTAATGGCAATACATTTACTTTAAATTTAATGTCAATATGGAATCTTAGGACAACTCGTCCTCAAAAAATGAATTACTTTAGGCTTTCCGTGTTTAAAACAAAAATTTACTTTAAATTTAATGGCAATAATGTCATTATGGATTTGAGGTCAGCCGGTCGTCAGCCAAGCAGAAAGTGTGTCTTTAAACGCATAAAATAAATTGAAGCATTATTAAACAATATTATTAACTAAACTAGATAAATATGTGTTTATATATTTTTTAAAGGTTTGTTTTATATATATGGAAATATTATTTTAATAAAAATAAAATTAAAAATTGAATATTTATTTAAGTGTAGATTTGAAATGAAAGGGTTATATATTAATTATGAATAATTATTAAATAGATGGTTAGAGATTAATTTTATAAATATTTTGAGTAATAGACAAATATCAAAGGTTGAGATTTATCTTAAAAGTTGGTATTTTCTTTTGTTATTTTAATTAAATTGATTAACTAAAAACAATGTGGCATAAACATGAGTTATGGTTTTTTAGGCATATGATATTGGTTAACAAAGTCTATGTACAACTTAAAAATCACCGCAATAAAATAAGGATGAATCTTCATAGTTAAGAATTTTATTACATGTTTTTAAATATGTAGGTGTCTAACTTTAACTAGTATATTAAAAAAAAACTAATAATAATAATAATATAAAATAAAATTCTAATTAATTTATTTTTTTATGATTTTTTTAATCTTATACAATGTAAAAATGTTTGATGCTACATAGTCCTAAAAAAATGATATCAAATACCTTAGTAAAAATGTTTGATGCTACATAGTCCTAAAAAAAAAGATATTAAATACCTTAGCTTGATCTTTTCTCTTAAAGTATAATGTTTTTGAGAATTGGAATATTCATCGCAACATTATTATGAATCTAAATCAAATATTATTTGAATGATTTATAATTACAAAGATTCATTTTAATAAACATTGAAATGTGTAGGCTAATATATTTTCACCCCTTATCGTCACTTTCAAAGGATGGTATGGGGTGAACGTATGCTCTCCCTAGCTATATCATTGTTTCATCCTAGAAAGGGTGGATGGTGATAGGAGGTGAAGTGAATATCTGTCACTTACAACTATAACATTTAATCATCACTTGGCAAGGTACGTAATGTGTGTTTAAGGTGTGCATTTGTACCCTCCATTATGAAGGTAAAGGTGTGTCACTCCAAACCATACCATTCCTTTACCCTTGAAGAGGGTGAGAGGTTGGACTGTTGGAGGTGAAGATATGTGTTTCTACCCACCTTGACTCTTACTTAAGGTGGCAGGTGAAAAGTGATGCTGAGTCTTTTAATAACCTTTTAATCCACCATCATAAAGGTTGGTATGGG
>APFE031334313.1:0-16012 GCA_000404065.3 Pinus taeda | reverse complement strand
TAAATCAATAAAACAATTCCAATGGTAGTTTTATGAAGGTGTAAATTATATATTAAAAATAAAATAAAATAAATAAATAATAATATTGGTAAGTTACTTTATTTAAAAATAATTCATTTATCTAAATTATTAATTAATTATAAAAAATAATTTAATAATAACATTAGGTTGTTAAAAACGCTAGGATTAATAAAAAGATATATAAATAAATAACATACTCTTTAAGGTTAGTTCAAACATTTTTAATTTATTGTTTTTACTAATTATTTATTAATATTAAATATTTATATTATATATATATATATATATATATATATATATTATATATATATATATATATATATATATAAATATATATATATATACATTAATAATTAAAGTATTATTATTAAGTTGATAGTAAAAAATACATAAGTAAACCAATTATAATGGTAGGATTACGAAGAGAGCTTACTTGCTATAAATACTAATACTACACACACACACACACACACACACACACACACATATATATATATATAAGTTCAGAATATAATCTTCCAATCGTCGTCTCTGTTGAGATTGTTAGGCCTTCTTTCAATTTCAATAGCCTCCCTGAGTTTACAATGATGGAACTGAGCAACCTTGGCCACGACCTTGGCCTCCTCTATAAAGACCTGATGCTTGGTCTTATCCACATGCTCTGCTAAAGCTGAAGACTTGGTTCTCCCGTGTCTCAGGTCAGCTCCATGTTGGCTAATTCTTTGTTGGATAGAGCGCCCTGTCTCCCCGATGTAGGGCGTCCCATAGGAACAAGGGATCAAATAAACACCCTTCATATCCTTAGGGTTAACGGGATCTTTCACCGATCGAAGGGAATTACGAATGGTGCAGAGGGGCCTGAATGTTGAGGGAATATCAAATCTCCTAAGGATCCGAACAATCTTATCCGTGGTACCTTGGACATAGGGAAGATGGACACCTAGTCTACGCTCTTTAGGCTCTTTCCTAATTAATTCATTTCTAGAGGCTTTAAGGAAAGCCTTCTGACCAAGGCGCCTACTATATCCATTCTCCACAAAGACATCAAGGAGATGGGATCTCTCCTTATCCAAGCTCTCATTATCCGAAATCCTAAGGGCACGAGTAGCGAGGGTGTTGAGAACACCCATCTTCTGAGCCAGGAAATGATGGGAATCAGCATGCAGATACTGCTCAGTGTGCGTTTTCTTTCGGAACACAGAGTGGGAAAGAGAGCCATCCTTATTCTTAGAAATAAGAATATCCAAGAAAGGGAGGCATCCATTGACCTCTTTTTCCATGGTGAACTTAATGGCAGAGGAATGGCCATTGAGGTGATTGAAGAAACGATCCAGCTCCTCAGGGCCATGGGACCAGATGACATTAGTGTCATCCACATACCTCTTGGACAACTTGGGACGGAGACGAGCAGAGGCCAGAGATTTGGCTTCGAAATCTTCCATAAAAAGTTCGCAAGAATCGGGGAGAGGGGGGAACCCATGGCCACCCCACATGTTTGTTCGAAGAACTCCCCCCTCGAAGCAGAAGAAGGTGGAAGTGAGACATATCTCAACCAGAGGAGCGGTATCAGGATCAGTTAGGCGATAGATCACTTCCAAGGCCTCCTTTATCGGGATGCAGGTATACAAGGAGACCACATCAAAGCTGACTAGAATGTCCTCCGGGTTAAGCCTAATATCCTTAAGCTCCATGATGAAGTATGCAGAGTCCTTCATGAAGGACTCAGTGCGGCCAACCAGGGGCTTAAGTTTAAGGGCAAGATATTTGGCTAGAAGGTAGGTTGGACCACCAATGGTGTTAACGATAGGCCTCAGAGGGGCCCCTTCCTTGTGAATCTTAGGCAACCCATAGATCCTAGGAGCGATGGGACAGCTTTCAATGATCTTGTGGCACAGGGAACCCACCGAGTTACTATACTTGATGGCGAGAGCCACTGTCCTGGAGATCTTCTTCATAGGGTTCTTGGGCAGTTTTTTATAACTTCCACTATTTTGAAGATGATCCAACAGCTTCTTACGTTAATCATCTTTGTTAAGGAAGCCTTGGCACTTGGGTTGGGCCCAACTCCAAGAGCTACAGGCTCCTAAGCAGAACTCAAAACTAATGCCAAATAAAGCTGCTTTCCATTACTCAAAAAAAACCATGTCACAAGAAAGTTATACAACAGCAGCTACAAAATGAGCTGAGAAAATAACAGCACTCTAGTGAAAAAAACAACAGTCCAAAAAGTAACCTACAAAGGTTGGAAGCCTTCCTATTTATGCACTACGAGGGTCTCCAACGACCCTCCTTAACTCAAGGGGCTCGGCTGCTCAAACTCCCAATGATCAGCCACTTTACACAAGATTGCTCGGCTTCCCTTGGGAATCCTTTTCAGTGGCCTGTTAAACTCCGAGCTGAGGGTGGAGATTTCGAGGAAGGGGCCATTTAATGCAAGGGACACCCTTCCTACGAATCCTCACCCTTGTTCCTTCATGCTTGGCTATCATTTGGATCATAATTGCTTGGCCTTGGTACCAAAATTTGCCCAAAAATCTACATTGACAACGTGTTAGCCTTCTTGGTCAAGTGACTATCCTCATTTGTTCAACTAACATAAATATACTCCAAAAACATGCATAAACTATGAGAAATGGTGGATTGACGAAGAACAACAAGGAAAAATTAGCCCAATAAGTTACCCAATTCCGGGGTTCATCACACGGGAACCTACGGATCAGCTTGTCGGGGATGGGTATCAACTCCTCCAACCACAAACACCCATCGTGCACCAATCATAGCATCTTCTTGATGACGAATACTATAATGGGTGTGAGATTGTAGTGGGACACCCATAGCAGGTTGAGCAGATATGCCTTGTCTACCCCCCTTATCCACTTCCGCGATATTGGTGGTTGTCTGGACAACGTGGTGCATTAGACGCTCTCTCGCCAAGAGAAAAAAATTCCTAGTGTCAGCTAAGTCCCAATCTTCGAGTTTCTACAGCGGAACCCACCCCAAGCATGGTCCTTCAAAGGTAATCTCATCCAGCAGCAGAGGTATGTGGAGGGCAACCTTGCTTTCGTCGATGTCCTTGGGTACCTTGGTCTTGCCTCTACGTGGAGGGATGTATTTGAGAAACTTAGTGATAGGGTCAGAACCCTCGACTTCAATGTCCTCCAGTTCCACCCCCAAATCCTCATCATCCATCGAGGTATCCTTAATCTCTCAACCTCAAACTTGAAGTTAATGGTTTTTCCTTTTTCCTGTGTAGTTGGCTTGTCCTTTTGTGGGTTTCTTCTAGGAGACGTACGCACCAGTACCGCAGCGTGCATTCCCTTCTTATCATTCGCACTCTCCTTTGGTTGGGGTAGGCTTCAGTCTAGGTGTCTGTGGTGACTTGGAGACTTCAGTTGGTACCTCTGCAACCTCTAGAGTAGCTCCCTCTACCTCCAAAACAACCTTCGGCACAACCCCTTTGGATGTCACTGCTTCAACCTCCATAGCTTTAGATCCAGGGATAAAATCACAGATGAAATTGTGGTTGAACTCTAGAAATCAAGCAAACACTCTGTAGTCAAGCAATTCTTTGGATAATGCACGGATCATGTACGTCTGAGAGCTCACCAACTCAATGTTCAAAATGCCAAGTGTTTTTCGTTGCGCCTCCACCTGTAATTTATAGGCCATTTTGAATTCAAATCTGATTGTTACCCCCACATTCGGTTCATTAATGCCAAATTAGCAACAGATTTTGAAGGATATTACACATAAATTTTGTCTTAAATGGCAGTCGCCTACTCCATTTGGCCGCATTCTTATCATCAAATCATGAAAAATGACTTTAATAGTCAGTTTCCAGCTAACCTGCACGATTTCTCCTAGGATAGCACAACTCACTCCGTGTTGTTGCGAACCATATGAAATCTCCTTGTTTCGCACAATCCTCTAATCAGACAGTTCCCCAACTTGGCCAGTGTAGTTTATAGTCCAGAGCCTCGTTTTAGCTACCTCGAGTGGTAAGATTATGCTACCTTCATATAGTCACCTGGTCAAATCACCGATGTATGGCTTCAATCGGTTGCCATTTAGCTTGCCTCGGAAGGGATCTTCGTTCAATTTCACTAGCTGAATTGCTCCACCACCAATAATATCCTTAATGACATAGGACCCTAGTGAGTGCATTTTGAATTTCCCAGGAATTTTATCAAACTTGCTATCATATAACAAAACCAGATCATTTACCTTAAAGGTGCGCAGTTTAATGTGTCGATCAAGCCATGCTTTTTGCGCTGCTTTTGGACTAGTTTGTGAAATCTAGCTAGAAATCTTTCTTCCTCAATCTCAACAAGCTACACGAGCCTCTCTTCCAAGGCTCTACGATCCGTCATGCTTGTGAGTGTCACTATGCATTGACTAGGCACAATGTATTTCATGGGCATCACTGCTTCGACACCATATACAAGCCTAAAGCGTGTCTGTCCAATCAACTTTCTGCATGTCCTTCGATAGGCCCATAATATTGCGTGTATGTGGAGGTCTCAATCACTTCGTTAAGTCTTGGAAACCTTGGTCACTGTTCTCCAATACTTTATTGAATGCTTCCACTGTCCCATTAGCATGTGGGTGATAAGGCATGCTTTTCTGGTGATATACCAGAAATTCCTCCATGAGCGTGCTGATCGTTTCGTTCATAAAGTGCATACCTTGATCACTCATCAAAACCTTTGGACACCCAAATCGCATCAGTACATAATCAATGAGAAACTTCACAGTGGTCGCGCCTATGTAGTCCTTCACAAACTGTGCCTCTGTCCATCAAGTCAAAATACTCACTCGCGGTGATAATGTACCATGCTCCCGTCTTCTTTCCTTGGGGCTAAATAGGTTCCACAAAATCTATTTCACATTTCTCGAAAGGTTGTAACGTCATCTATGGATTCAGAGGTAGCTCATCTCTCTGTGATGGCCTGCCAGTCCTTTGACACAGGTCATACACCTTGCAGTAAGATTTTCAATCCTGATGGAGGGTTGGCCAACACAATATTGCACGTAGAATCTTCTGTGCGGCCACCCTTCCTACGTTATGCCCTCCCATATCACCCCCATGAGAATCCATGAGGATGTTGCTCCTTTCAAACTCAAGTACATATTGTCGTAATACTTCATCAGACCCCATTTTTTATAGATGTCTGGCAATGACAGAAATTTCTGCCATGTGCACTACTAACACCTTTTTTTTTGGACAATGTAGCCTTTGAGGTTAGTTCCTATCATTAGAAAGTGTATGATGTCTTCTAAGTGACCATCTGTGATGTGCACAGAAAAACGTTTTGTGTCAAGCAATCCCTCCTCCAAATTAATGGGCTCTTCCCCTGTTTTGATGCGTGACAGATGGTCTAGTCCCACGTTCAGCCGTCCAGGCTTGACAATAATTTCAAAATCATACTCCTGGAATAATAAAAACCACCTGTAGATTCTCCACCTGAACATAGGCTTATTGACCAGGTATTTCAACAAAGAATTATCCGTATACATCTTAAAATGTTCACCTAGAAAATAGTGACTAAACTTCTGCATTGTGTATAACATGGCTAATCCTTCATGCTCAGTGGTGGAATAGCTCCTCTCAACCTCGGATAACCTCTTGCTTGTGAACGCTATAGGATGGTCCAATTATCCTCCAGTGGCCTATGTTAGTATTGCTCCTAGTGCTATACATGACGCATCTGCATGTACATGAAATTCCTTCTTCTAATCTAGGAAGACCAAAAGTCAATGCAGTGACCATTTTTCCCTTCATCACATCCAAGCTTTTTTTACAGTCCTCATTCCAATAGAGCGTGACATCCTTTTTCAAAAAATTCTCCATAGGCATGGTGATCTGGGCATAACCCTTCATAAACATCCTCTATTACCCAATATGTCCTAAGGTTACATGCAGTTGTTTCATACTCCTTGGCACCTCCAAGTTAACTATCACTCCGATCTTCGCAGGATCTACCATCAGTGCCTGTCTACAAACCACATGACCCAGGAGAGTCCCAAAAGGAACACAAAACATACATGTCTTTAGATTGAGCGCAATCTAGTACCTTCGACAAGTATCTAACATTAAGCACAAACTGGCCACATGGTGTTTCACCAACCTGAACACAGTCTTGTCATCAAAGTACACCTCTAGAAACTTATGAATGAAGTCTTTGAATGCAGCAATGACTATCCACGAAAAATTGCAGGCGTATTCTTTAATCTGAAATGCATTACAGTGTACTGAAAACATCCCCTTTCAGCCACGAAGGTCATCTTGCTTCTATATATCGTGTTGGGTTTTAACTTGATCTTCATAATGTCAAGGTCCCCTATTATCCCCTTTAACTCCATAAACTTGGTAAGGAACAAATCCTGGTATTCGTGGAGCAATTCAGTGACCTTATCTAGCGTCGTGCCATCCAAGTAATCTCCAATCTTTGCGAATTTAGGCTTTACGTCCGTACCAATATTTACCTCTTTTGTTTTCTATGGCACGGTTATATCACGATTCTCAATCTGTGGTCCCTCGATCTCGGTCCCTGAGTAGTCAAATCAAGTTGAATCTAATCCAAAGTATCCTGCAATATCCTAAAGATTGTTGCATTAACTTCTTGTAGTTCTTCTTCAATATAGTCAAACGCATCTTCGAAGTTGAACGTCATTATGAACCCTTCGCATAGAATATCCCATTAGCCTGTACCATGGTAGACCTTTGTCTCCATTTACCAGTTCATCGGGATGACGTCCAAGGTGTGACAAAACAAGTGCACCCATTCAACTTGGGGCTTCGCTCCATAGGCCTTAACCCATTTGGCCAAGTGTGCATGCGGATCATCCTTCCTGTCATACTTGTCTGTCACTTGTACCTTCAGCTTCCCAAAGCATGTTCTCATAATCCTCCTACACTTGCGCCAATCGTCAAAACTACCCTTGTGCATACCCCACCATCTCGCAGGTGTAGCGTGTAGTGCCCAGTCCAAATCCTGGAGGCACTACTTCTCTTGTACTTCCCTTTGAAACACATTAAAAAACAAATCACATCAATCAAGCCACCATAAGTGGGTAGATTTATTACCTATAACAACACACAGTGCAGCAACTGGGTCATCATGTTACAGCTCATTGTGGTGACTTCATGTAGCTAATTCTACCAACACTCTAATTCTTCGTCCGAGTATGAGTTAGAGGAAATCTTGTGACCCCATGTAATTCGTCCATTCACTGTTGGATTGATCGAATCTTGGTCTCACGCTGTTATTTGATATATGCAGTCCAAATTCTCATCACTTTCGTAAATAGCAGACTAGTTCAGTATAGTGTGATCCTTCAGTAGGATCTTTCGCTCCTTTAGGTTTATTACCCCATTCATGTCGGTAGTCGAATCAATGCCAAGGAACAAAGGGTAGGGGTTGTTGTCATCCATAATTTCTATTACTTGAAAGTCAGCCCATGCACTCACACCTTCAACATCTACAGTTACTCCTTTCATCCATCCCATGGGGATGATCTTCTGCTTATTTTCCATCCTTAACTAAATCAAAGACCACTGCAGAGTAGGTCTTCCTAGCTGCTCCCAAGTCTACTTTGGAAAAATATTCGCGTCTGACCCCAGATTTAGAATAACTTGATCCATTTCGTATTCTCCTATCTGTGTGCTCAGTCTCATCTCACATCCTATCCTTGCATTATGCTTACCAATCTTCCATACCACGTGCAGTTCACCCAGAGTGTTTCCAGCGCATTTGTTTATAATTTCTTGTAACCGCTTCACAACATTGTTATTACGCAGCAGCTTCATCCACGTCTCTAGAATGGCTGTAAGCATAGAAGGATCCATTTCCTGAATAGGCTTATCCCACCTCCCTGAGGTAGCAGCCTCAGTGAAGCTCTTCTTTCTTCCATGAACGTTCTGCATGTATGCTCCAAATCAAATTCAGCCTCTTTTGTCGAAGCTTCATGAACCCACGAGCTGTCTTCAAGCTGCTTCCCCTTATTGCCGCCCTTCACAATTCCACTTTTGAGCACTATATTCATATTCGGATCCTCTTCGCGAGGCTTAGCCCTCATCATCTGTAGGCTCTGAGTTAGCTGTGGTGGTCGCATCCATTTTTCATGTATCCTCACTATCAGTGTAGTAAATTCCTCCATCTCATGATCAAACTAAGTACTATATTTGCATGATGGACGTGTATCCTCGCTATTAGTGTAGGGCATTCCTCCATCTCATGATCAAACTAAGTACTATATTTGCATGATGGATGCGTTGGGTTAGTGCATTCATAGGCATAATGTCCTCGTCCTCCACAACTCTAACAGATCAGCTATCCTCGACCTGTGCGAGATCCTCCTCCACCTTAGCCCCATCCACTCCCCTAAAAGACTATTCACGCCATCCTATCACTCTGGTGAGGAGGCTCCATTTCTTCCTAAACTCTATAGGCAGATGTTCTATCCATTGCCAATTCATAACTTCGATAGTTGTGCTCATCATACCCTACCGACCTGCAGAACTTGCAGAACAGTTGTTGTGGTGTTTGTGCAAACTTTTGTAGCAAATGACACTTATCACTCCTATGTTCCCCCCTACCTAACATATAGCACACCACAATGGAGGCCCCGCGCTAGGTCCTGCTTGGTCTTTTGCCCTCAAGGGCATTGGTCCTCCTCCAATGATATAGCTCACAAAGACCAGGCAATGATGTTTCTCATGCCCCTAACCTTTACATTTTAGGCACCATATCTATTTGCGCGCCTATGGTCAAAATGTTATGTGCCGCTTCAAACTTTGTATTTCGAGGCAAGGATTTTACAACTATGCATGGATCTAATGAACCCCTAGATTTAGATCATGCATCAATGTTTCATGTAGTATTATTGCAATCTCCAAGACCTCTCCGTGAGTCGTAATCTTCTGTTGTGACACTGCAACCCCTAGATGAGGTAGGAGTGAAGCCACGAACAATTCGCGATGTTGTCCATAAGTGAAGTTCATATTAGCTTCACATATTTTACACTTCAATCTCTGATCCAATTCCGAGGGTGTCTCACTTGGTTTCACCATGATTTCCTTGAACCCCAAAATCAACTGCTCCTCAGATTTAGGCCTATTGAACTCTTTATTCGGTGTGACCTAGATCTCTTCCAACCGAATGTTTGGGTGATCATTAGAGAACTTGATGTACCAAGTTAGCACGTGATACTGTAAAGAAATAACAAACATTGCCTTCTTCATGTGATCATCTGTAACGCTATGACCTTCCCATACCGCTTTTACGATGAACCAGAACTAGTTCGGGTCGTCATTTCCCAAGCCCTTAAACAAAGTCAACTTCACCGAATTCATCATGTTGAACTGGGGAGGAGGTGGTGGTGGCATGGGTGAAGCCACAGGTGGAGATGGTGGTGAAGGTGGAGGTGGTGTGGGTGGACGTGGTAGTTCCCAAAACCCTTGTTTTATCAACTAAACTACAATTCACGGAGAAGCCCACGCTACTCCCTCTTCATCACTCAAAGGAGGTGAAATCGGTGGGTTGTATTTAGGACCCTTTCTTCCTTCGTTCCTATAATTATTTCCACTTCACGTACTTCCAAACATCAAGGTAGCTGCATAACCCTTTTTTCACACAATAACATCTTAATCCAAGTTTTTAAAGACTTTAAGTACTTACCTCGTAGACCTTTGAAGAAGCGTTGCTCTGCCTAATTGTAACTAACTAAGGTATCAACCATGAATTTTGTCGCAAACCCCCCTATGATATGATCAAGCCAATGATCAGTAGCGCAGACAAACCTATCTTCAAAGGCTTCCAGTCTCTGTACTAACTCTGGGGTCCAAACAATAGGACCATCGGGCCTCCACCTTCCTTGGTTATCTACTAGCTTCACGATCCATTTGTATAACTCAACTAGAAAGGAACATAAAAATATTTTGTGGATTTTTGTATACAGGTACTTGTCTAACCACTATTCCTTTGCTAGTCGTGGATTTATTTTCTCTTGTGGTGTGAATTCGTGGGTCTTCCTGTCCAACGAGTCTTTGACATCTTTCTTAGTTGGATTCCAGGGATGCGACATCACACAACTCTCACGTGGATTCGGATCCCGACAACGGAACCATTTATTGGCTTTGTGGGCCGTGACCAGGGTTCAGCATGAGTCATCCAAACAAATCCCTACAATAATGGCCTTTTCGGCATCAGCCCGCAAACCGCAGACTAAAGTCTCACCCGAAGTAGTATGGGGGAATGTTGGAACCAAGTTTCCACACCATGAGATGGTCGTGATGTCAGCTTATACCCTCTGCCCCTACTTTCATGTAGGTCATGAAGTCTTAGGGATCTATCAGTCTAACCTTTATTCTATGCTTTAGTACCTTATTGAAGGTGTACAATTTTCCTTCGCACAACCCTAACCCGTGGTTCATGTACTTTCGTGTAGCTATGACAATGTATTGTATAGGTCCCTAAGTTATCTCAAGTGTTTTACTTATCTTATTGGTGGATCACAGTTAGTGTCGCGTAAACTGATATCTTTACTTGCGTTCAATTAATAGATATAATAACACATATTCACACATCAAATAAACATTGTAAATTAAACCCAAAACACAATTTAATCAAATGCACTAAGAGAAACTAAATACATAGTGATTGCAGTATACTTCTCTTTATTGATATTGTCCAATTTAATACAGACTCTATTCGCTCTGAGCACACAGCTACAGGGGTCCATGCACTTAGCTATGGACATCCACCCTAGGCCTCTGCGCACTCAACTAGAGAGCCTCTACCTATGCTAAGACCCAAAAACACTTAGACTTCTCTACCAAAACTCCAATGCTTAACTATTTCTCCTCTATAACTTCCTAGAGCTTACTTACTAAGATCTTTTTTATACAATCCCATGGTCCGCGTACCATGGGTAGATATTTACAACCGACTTGACACTTTAGAAATAAGGGCGGATAACCCTTAATGACTCTTGACACCTTTGGACTCCGCGACCACAAAATGTGGAGACTTTACATTTTTATTACAAAATTGTCCCAAAATATGGACTTTTAGCCCCAAAACTACTCTTGGGGGAACTCGTTCCCAACAACTTCTCTACTTTCTTTGATGCAATAAAAGTTAAAACACTATCTACAATTCACAATATGTTTAAATTATTTTAATTCAGTTACTCGAACTGAAGAGTCTTAACACTATCTATGATTCACAATACGTTTAAATTATTCCAATTTAGCTACTGGACAAGAAGAATTTTATGTCCTAGGCAAAATGATTATGAACTTCCTGTGTTGGAAGAACATAGAAGGAAGTAAACATAGGGAAAGTGGAAAGTGGTAATCTAAAAGTGAGGGTCGAACTTGATCTTCATTCTCACTGCCTACTTTAGAATCTTGTCTAAAACAATCGGTAGAGCCAATGGTCCCTGAGTCATCCATTCTAGATTTGGACCAACCCTCTCTTCTTATTCTTTTTCCTCCTCCTCTCTTTCTGAATCAGAGAGTTCCAACTTTGGGTCCATTCGTTCATCTTTGCCTCTGCTTCCTCCATTGCCTTTCCCTCTGCCTCCTTTATCGTAATCTGATCTCAAGATCACAAGTGTGTCTTCTTCCCCTTACTGGAAGACCGGAGGTTCCTCTCCATGTTGAATAGCTTCTACCAAACCTTCATGTGTGGCAAGGACTGCTACTTCCACTAATGATCCAAAAACTCCTGTAGGAGTGGATTTTGGGTTTCTTGATGCATATGGAAGATCTTGTATGCCTAGGATCAGTCTGACTGCTTTCGTGAACTAGTGAGTGATGGCATGGGCATAGTGAAGTTGATGGTATGGAATCTTGTGTTCAATCTTGGGAGGTGAGGAGTAACCAACTGTAAAGTCGTGTGCATGTGAAAGGGATTGTGAGTTATTGCCTTGACCAAATGGTTCATGAAAGAGTGTGAGAGGGTGTTCACACATATACAACTTGTTACCCTCCTTCTAGCGCCAAATTTTTTTATGGTGTTGGACCCTCCAACATTTAGGGGATCACTCTAGTATGAAGTCCCAACTAGGCTTCACATTATTTGTTGTGGGAGTCCCATCTGGTATGATGGCGCAGTTACCATTGTCTTAAGGATTTGCCTCAACTCTTGCTTGTCAACACACGAGAGTGGTTTTCTTTCCCCTCGAGAAGTGAGGTTTGTGTGCCTAGTGAATTCTAGTGTACTTGTGTCATTGGTTCTTTCACATTAAGGGGAGAGAGTGAGAGTGAGTCCCAAATTCGTTGGGATGAGGTACTAAGTTGGCTAGGAACACACAACACAACAGGATGTCCACAGCTTCCAGAGGAGTAGTCCACAAGGTTGAAGCAGTCACAACACATAAGGTAAGATAACATGTACAACACTCAATGAAGGAGTTTGAACGAGTGTAATCGTTGTTACAGAAAGCTTTATGTGAAAGGTTTGTCTAATGTCTGGGGAGAGAGTCACCATGGGTGAAACAACATTAACAACATATACAACACATTTCCATTAATAGATTACGTATTACAACAAATGAAATAGTTCAATTGTTCAACAAGGTTAAAGAAGCTTGCATTAGAAGTGTTCAAGATTAGTCTTACAACATTTACAACACATGTCTAAATATTTGTTGGCTTGCTAGCATGCTTTTGAATTAAGCAGAAGTTCTAAGACACATCATTACCCCATACATCAGTAACCTGAGTGGGGGCATTTGAGCCACTGCTTACTCCTGAAAGAAAGGATTAAAAACTCTCTTGGGTATGTGGGAGGAGCTGAGGTGAAAATTCCTTTTCATGTACAAATGAGGGGGTATTTATAGCCAAGGGTAAAATTGGCCCTTGTGGCTATTCAACTACCCTCATGACTATTTCAATTTCATGACCTTTCGACTTTGCATGACTCTTTGTACAACAAGTGGGTCTCTTGGACTTCCACTTTACATTACATTGAATTGACAACATGGCCCATAGTGGAGATGTGGACAACATGACTCAAAATGAAAGTGTTGGTAAATTCTTTCTACTACTGAAGTGCATGTCAAGTTGGAGTGTTTCTAGGTGATGGATTTCTTCATGTTGTATCATAGCTTCACCTCTACATGGCAAAGTGCGCAGAGTCTTCGATGCTTGTTGGTTCGTCTGGTGTTTCTTTGGCACGTTGCTCCTTGCTTACATGTTAGAAGGCTTGACAGGCTCATTTATTCACAAAAGGTGCATGTTTGTCTCTTCATCCATTTGTGAGCACATCTTGCATGCTTGCTTTTCTGTCCATCTGTGAACACATCTTTTGCATGATTATCGATTCACAAGCACATCTCTTTGCATGCATCGCACGTTCGTCCGTTGGTGAGCTTATCCTTATTCATGTGCTCCCTTCGTTCATCCCTTTCATTGCCATGCCATGTTTGTTAATATACCTATGCTTGTAGTCACTCATCACAAGATGACATCAATTCCAAAAAAATCCTAGCCTACCATGACACATGATCATTTTGGATGCAGGTGACCCGGAGAGGTAGCATAGTTGCGAAGTGGGATGATGGCTCTGGGCACTGCTGAGGAAAATTGTGCAAGAGTCATTAGGTGATGGAGATGGGCAATCCAAGTCGACAGTGACTGTCCGTGAGGTTCAGCTCGGTAGGAAGCAAAAATTGTGCAAATTTTGGGATGGAGAGTGCGAGCTGTAGGAAGGCAAGGTAGATAGAATCTGCGAAGTTTCCAAAACGAGTGGGAAAAATGGGCTAGAAGGAAAAATTTGCACAATTTTCTAGAGGAACATACTAGGTTGCAAAGGAGGATCAAAGGGAAGAAATTGCGTAGTTTTTCGGAGGAACTCAAAAGGAGCCTCGCAATCACAACTGCACAATTCCTATAAGGAACTCACAGTTGGCTGTCGGGTCACTCGCAGCAAAAACTCCGCAATTCCCAAAGGGAATAGGCATTCAGCTGTTGGGAGCTTGGCAATAGAAACTGCGCAATTCCTAGAGGGAACTAGCAGTTTCGTGCTAGGACTTGCTTGTGGGGAAAACTGCATTGAGGTAGAGAGGCTACCATATTGATCATCTTTGCATAGTTTCTGAGCTGAGCGGACTACTGTCTAGTAGAAGTCCCGCTCATGGAAACATAACAATTTCCTCGATGAGCAGTTGGTCGACTGTGGGGAGGACTTACTGGGAAAACAATGAAATTTTATAAGGGAGACAAGGATGAACACTTGGTGGCTGTCCGGCTTGTCTATGCAATTTCCTTAATCAGAAGAGAGGGCAAGGCCAGTAGCCTTTGTGCAATTTTTGAGGGGATTCAATCCTGGGGTGGCTTCTCGATCTCACTATCTTGGTGGCCTACATGAAAGTTCATTGGATCACTTGCGATCAACTTAGAAAGACTTGCTTGGTGCTTCCATGCTATCAAAGGGGAGTTGGATCATTCGAACTTTAGCAAAATGACTAAGTTTGTGAAGGAGTGAAATATACAAATGTGATCTTACAAACACACATCTACATGACTTGATGACGAGACGACTCAATCCAATCAAGCACACATGTTCAACGCGACTCACTCACAGTGCAAGCGACAAGCATGACACTAGTGATTGATCGTTAATCAACCGTGACGACATTTGTGCGACACTGAATGTGACTCGGCATCTGAGTGTGACAAATTCTTTCATAGCGACCATAACATGTACACACAAAGTGAAGACCTTGAGCATGACTAGAACATGGTCACAATCAAGATATTGGCATGAGCATGCAAAGCTTGGGTGGAATGATAACGAGAGGAGTGTGTGAAGGCTCACACGAGCTCATGGAGTGAACCCTAGTTTTATGCAACCATCAAGTGAAACTCTCAAGGGAGGCTCCCAATTTGGGTGCAGGCCAAAATTTTGGAGGGTGGTTGTAGCGGCTACAACAAAACTTCAACAAATAGGTATTTTCTATTCAAATCTTTAGATACTGAAAATTTCTCTAACCACCTCACTACTTGGTGCATACCTACGTGTACCTTATTATTTTTACCTAAGTTAACAAGTGCCATGTCATGTATCAAAGACCTAATTATCCGATCCCTCCTTTCTTTTATTCAAGAGATGTAATTGAATTGTAATTTCCTCATATTATCCAGATGTCATCCACATGCAAATATATGATCCATATTTTTTCCAAGAAGGCTACCCTCTCTATCTAGCTATGGGAACCATACCCTTAAGAGAGACACTCATTCCTTTTGAGCAAAGATACTACAATCATCCAAATAGGATTCAATGATGGGCTATCCAATATGGGAAAAATACCTCCAACAGGTTCCTAAGTATGGCTAGTCCTCCAACATTGCCTTTACCATCTATGGCCGTGACTACACATCCCTTCCCAAAATGAGCTACAATATTATAAATTTTCTTATAGAAAATTTTGTGCATTAATGTAATTTAAGGCATTTAGTTGATTACTCTATCTCTAAAATACCTTTCTTTTCTCAAGATATTTATGCTCGTGATATTCCAAGAGATGATTTTCATTGCAAAAATTTTTTGATGGAGAAAAATACCTAGGTGAGAAGCATGATTTTCATTGACCATCTAGTTTCCCACTATTTGAAAGGTTCCTAGAGCAGTTTTTCACCATTTTTCATAAGATCTTTATGTGGTCACCCTATAAATCCCCACTTATGAAAGGCAAATAACATAGTAAATGCAATGATAATACTTATTTAAACAATTATGACTAATAGTATTACTTTATTAATGTTCAAACATACACTATATTTGGACTAAAAATAGTCAAAAATTTATTTCTGATAAACATAGATACCTATCTAAACAAATATAGAAATGACATGTAAATAAATATGAGTTGGAACTGAAGGTTATAAATTAGAAAATCAGATAAGACATTATTATTTACTTGTAAATATATCTGATAAAAAAATTGTAAAAATTATCAATTTTTATGTATTGATATT
>APFE031334284.1:7387-31317 GCA_000404065.3 Pinus taeda | reverse complement strand
TAACAATATGGGGACTACATGGGTACAACAATATAATAAGAGGGTTGTACTAATAACAATAATGGGTTACACTAGTAGTATAGGTGCCTAACATGCCCCTCTCCTTAAAAAAGAGTTGTCCTCAACGCTTCAGTAGTTCCTGATGCTTCTGTATAAAATTCTTGTCCTCCCATGTGGAATCTTTAGCAGGTAAGTTCTTCCACTTGATGAGATACTCTGGAATTGATTGATTTCGTAGATGTCGGGTTCATGTTTCTGTGACTGCTCCAGGTTCCAATATGATTTTTCCTTCCTCTTCAAGTTCTGGCAATATTGTTTGAATTTGGATCTTCTACAACTTTTGAATGAGTGGCCACACTTCTTTGTCCTTCTTCTGTTCATCCCTTGCTTCGTTTATCCAGTTTGGTTGGATAATAGAAACAGCACGAAACAATGCTTCCATATCCTCATCCTTTCTTGAGAGTGCATATGCAACAAAATGTTTCTTCCCTTTTCTGTAGATGATGTCAAAGTCATAACCCAACATATTTGTGGCCCATTTTTTATGTTGTTCTAAAGATAATATTTGTTCTAAAAAGTATTTAACTATCATGATCCATTTTTACCTTGAAGTGTCTTCCCATCAGGTAAGGTCGCCATTTCTTAAGTGCATGTAGTGCTATCAACATTTCCTTCTCATAAATAACTTGCTTGAGAGGTAGCCGTGAAAATACCCAATCACCTACATCAAAACCTTTTTTCACTGTGATGTTGATCTGCTTGTTGTTTCATTTGATTGTGCACCAAAGTGGCGTTATCCTTTAAAAGTTTAAAAATTTGAGAACTATATTTCTAGGTAGAAACTCGAGGAATTGGTTTTGACATCATTTTATGGCATTAAGTGCAAGATGAAAATCATAGAAGAAATCAACCATTCTCGTATGCTTTTTACTTCAAAACCTAATGGGAATAATTGTTTTTAATATGCACATAAAAACAATACACCTAACACTAAAATTTCCTATTAAAAATACTCAATCATTATATGAACAATTTTTAGTAATATTTCAAGAAGAAATGAGACATATTTGATATATTTTGATTAATGAAATGGTATTTATAGGACTATATTATTCATATAGATTGATTTCTTATTATAAGAATCATTTCCAAAAATAGATTTAGTTTTTTGGGTCATAGATTCATCATTCTTGGTAGTGACCTTGATCAATTGCCTCCCATGAGAGATAATCCTTTATATGAAAATAATATATTAAAGAAATTCATGTGACAAAACAAGTCAACATCGTTGTCAATTTGTATACAATATTTAGTAAGCAAGTCAATCATCTAGAACAATCCACTTTTCAAAACTTTTAACTAACATAACAAAAATATAAGCTATAACCTCTTCTTGAGGATTGGGATTTTTCTTATCACCCCTTCTTGATGATTTGGGTTTTTCTTATGTCAGGAGTTGATATAGTTTGCCTCCTATGGAAAAGAGTTTCTTTGATTCAACGATTCACTTGTTCTTAACAAATAATTTTGTCATACTACATAACATACCCATGTTGAAAACTTTAGATTTTGCAAATGCAAGATATATTATTGAGCATGCAAGATGTATAAAAATTGTTAGTGTTGATGAGAATCAATTCAAATCAAAGTACTCTTCTAATATGGTCAGTGTGTTATGTTAACATATGCCAACTTGTGAGTTGAAGTTGGCTTACTTAAGAGTACACTTGGTTACATTCATAATATTGTTTATATGCTAACTCAACATCCAATATACCAATGTTTTTTTCATAAGTATATTGGTGCTCCATTTGCCACAAATAATCCAAAAATTGCACCAATAACATGTATTATCAGAGGAAATCATATATAAAGTCCTTAATCATAGCAATTAACTTTAGAAAAAGGCACAATTTATATTGTGGAAAATGTTGTATCTCTGAGGTGATAATGGTGAGCTATCATGCCAGGGCATCTAAGATAATTGTTTTGGGAGTTTTTTTTTAATTTGGAGGACCAATGTATGAAACAGATATAAAACAGTGATGTCTAACCTTTTGATATAGATTGTATGTTGGTGAGCAGAAATAGAGAAATGATATGATTTTTACAATATTCAAATTGAACATCAAACAATCATAAGTATGAAAACCTTTAAACCATGTTCAGAAGGTTTAACAGAATATACTTAAGTTTACAAAAGATGCTGATGATTTAATAATTAAGAGGGAATTAATTAAATAGGCAGTTAATATAATTCATTCTCTTTATAGATGATCACTTCAGAAGCTTATAGGAATAGATTGAAACTCAATTATTCCTACCTAGTTATCTCTATAAAACATAAGAGTATGAAGAAAAACTTAGTGAATATAACTGGAAAAACTTACAGGAAAAACGAAATTGTATGAACCAGAATTCAGAATCCTCAACTTTGTATTAATGTTTCAGAAAAGTCAAGTACATTTAATGTCTAGAAATTCTTCTTCAAGGGTGAAACCCTTAATAACTCGTAAAAGAGAGTTATTTATACAATAATAGAACTAAGAAAATATTTCAAACTATTTTACAAAAATAGATGATTACAAAATTAGAAATATAAACTGCTAGTTGATGTGGCACTATTTTGTTGCTGAGTTGTTGATGATTGTTGCTGGAAATATTGAAAATTGTTGAAGCTATGTTGATTGTTCCTTTAAAAGCTAAATATTGTTAGATCACCATTCAGTCAAGTAAATCTGTCAATTCTTCCTAGCGTTTCTTTTCTGGGATAGATATCTTAATTACTCTTTTGTAAATTTCATCCATCTCTATATATTTAGTAAAAGTGGGTTTTACTAAAAATATGTGTCTGATTTCATTCAAAATAAAGAAAGTATCCCTTAGTGTATTTACTATAAGTGTTGGTGTTGTTAAACCTCTTATGTTTGAAATTGAGCTGCATGTTTGCCCACCTCTGTTAGCTTCTGAACATAATCCTAAATTGACATCAATTTGTCATTAATCACAAGCATGGAGGGCAAAGCCTTGCTGGTCAAGGGTTCTATCCTGCTGAAAAACATTTGAACTATGGTATTAACATTGCTGAACTTTTCTTGTAGCTGAAGGATGAGGTTTTTCTTGGTGATGATCTTCTTTACCTCCAATATAGTTGTTGTTCTGTCACTTATGTCTAATTCCTCAAGCTCATAGTTGTCTTTTGAATTCAGGAACTTGTTGATATCATAAGAAATTTCTGGGATGTCTTCAAGATTCTTAGTAATAGTTTCAACTGCTTCTTGAGCTTTCTCCAAGAGATCCTTCTAATCAAACACTATCTTGATATATGGCCAAATATCCTTGATTGATTCTATAATTTCTTCCCACGAAATTTCCTTTGCTAAACCCAATTTGTTTCCAATGAAAGATTCCTTGAATTCCCTTTGTAGTACTTCAATCTGACCTTTGACCCTGTTCAACTCAGCTGCATGTGAACTGTCTCCTATTGACTTCATAAGTTGTAACTCCTTGAGTTCATCCTTCAGTTTCTTAATTTCTCTTGTCTGGATAAACAAGTTCTGAACAACTTCAGCAAGCTGTTCAACTCCTTCTACTGTACTTGTAGTCGATGTTGTAGCTGAAGTAGAAACTTTGGTGGTGGGAATTATTGTAAGGGGAACTATATCCATTGGAGTTTGAGCCTTTTAACAACGTCCTCTTTTTCCTTGACCAGTTTCTCCATCTGCTCCTCCATTTGTTTTATCTGCAGATTTTGCTCTATGATGAGCTTCATCATGTCAGACTTCTGATTTTCTGTTTCTTCAATTTCTTTAGCCATTAGGTCTTTAGAGGTTGGAAATTTGAGTTGCTTCTTTAATGCTGCAACTTCAATATTCTTCTTCTTAATAATCTCTTCTACAGCATTTATGTTGGAGGGATCATATCCCATCTTCAGCACTAGATTTTCCAAGGATTGAATATTGGTGTCCTTTGCTAATGAGGAGACTTTCTCCAACTTAAGTTGTGACTGAGTGTTGGCCAAGGTAACCTGAATTTTTGACAAACTAATGGCAATGTTAGTCAAGGTGGAAGAAATTATCTGCGCAGTTTGTTTTTGCATCTCAATTTGATCAATTGGATGCACATCCTTCAAATTGAACTCAAAAGAAGTCTACTTTTAATAGTGAGCAGCAGACCTAGGCTATGGAATTTGGGCTTGTAAGAAAGCCAATTAAATCTTTCCCTTCTCAAAGTCAAAGACTGAGAGAATCCTGGCTTGAGAGCTAGAAGAATGCTTCCGAATTTGGGTATAAGTGTTCAGCTTCAATTCTTCATTCCTCCTTTTAATCTCACTGAAGACATGGAAAATGTCTTCCTCCTTATCTTTCAGAATGTCTCCACTAGTCTGAATTACTTGATGTTCATGAGAAGTAGTAGAATGAGTTGGGGACTGTGTAGATTTTCCACCATATTGAGTATAAAGCATAGTATCTCCAAGTCCATCTAATGCTACCTTTTGAGGTTCATTTGTTGCACCAACAATCATAGAAATCCTTGGTCTCTTCTTTCTCTGCACTATTCGGATGCCTTGGCTTGATGCTTCAGTTGTAGGACAAGAATGTTCTTCCCTTCCTCTTTTTGTTGAATTTTCTTGTGCAAGTGGAGTTTGCACATTTGATGTACAAATTGCTTGCTCTTCAGCCTCTTAGAGGGTGTTCTCTGTCCATTCCAACTGATTCTTATATTGTTCTATTTCAAGCCTGGCTATATGGTGATATGCAGTGAACTTGTTTTCTAGCCTGAGTTTAGAAACCACTCCCATTGGGTCATAAGACCATGTGAAACTGAGACCAAACTTCATCTCCTTTAATAATTTGTCTGCTTCCTCTCCTTCTGCCCTGGTGTTACAGATGAATGGACCAACTTGGGCTTTCAACTTGAATTGTGATTTCTTCTTTGCAGCCACAAAGTGCACTTCATCTGCATTTAACCTCTGTCTTATGTATTCCAGTGCAAAGATCTTGATAGGCAGGTACTTGGGCAGTTTGTAGGGTGGAAGCTCACAACCATAAACCATGATCTCTGTATAGTTTTGGTAGCAATACCAATCCCCTATTGCAGCTTGATCAACCAACTGTAATACTTTGACAATCTCCTCACTGATCCTTGGTACTGGAGTGTTGCTCATAAGAATAGTAGATGGATGAATAAACATTTCTATGAAATTTTTATATGTAAAGTCTTCCTTCTCCTTCATTCCGATTGAAGTCCAGAATATCACTAATTGTTGTTTTCTTTCTTCATCTAGTTTCTGTAAAGCAAATGGGAATTTGTCTCCCTAAAAATATATAAAAAGGTATACAAGTATTGAAGCGTACTTGAATACTTCTTCAATATTAAACTTGACAAATTGCTCATGTATTGCTTCAGCTAGGAATTGACTAAAATCATAAATAATAGTGGGTTTAAAATCAGCAGAAAAGATGGACAAGAAACCAAGCATGGCTTCATTAACATTTTGATAAGATTTGTAACCAAGAAAATAGGACAAAATAGAGGTGATTTTCTTGGTTCTATCAAGGAAGATGGATGAATCATAAGGAGGGTTGTAAGGACTCTGGACACCACATATCTCCACAATGGTATGATATTGTCCACTTTGGGCCTAAGCCCTCATGGATTTGCTTTTGGACTTACCCAAAAGGCCTCATACCAATGGAGATATTTTTCCATCCTTATATACCCATGATCCTCCCCACTTCTAGTCAATGTGGGACTTTGGTTGTATACCCAACAAGGGTTTCTTTTAGGCAAAGGGTTATGAACAACTAGAAAAAGTTCAAGGGTCTGGGATCTTTTAGTAAAGTCTATGTTTTGATAGGCTTCTCTCAGGTTCTCATGGGGAAAAGGATGAGTTGGTGTAGTAGAAGGGTCCTGCAACATATTCTCAATGGAATCAGAATTGATTAAACAACGGATTTCTCCTGTGGCTGAAATAATTGTTCTCTGATTGGGATCATAAGATTCATGAAATTTCCTCACAAAATTAGGTGCTTTGTATATCTGAGGGAAAATATAGTCAGGGAGTTAGGAGTCCAGAGCCCTATCTCATCTGTCTGGTCAGTTAGTTGTTCTTCCATCCAACAATAGATTTCGTATAAATCAAATTGAGGAGAAGTATCAACGATTTTACAATCTCTATCGACCAATGGGGTATGGTGGAAGTCGACCTGTGGATGAATTAGGGGATTTGGGACTTCTGCAATTTCTTTTCCCTTAGGAGGAATTTTGTCAAACAAATTGCAAACTGAGGATGATGGAAATATGCCTAAAACAGAGTGATCACAGTCAAAACAGTATAACTGTAAAAGATGCAAGTGGACCTGGATGTCAGTTTCCTGAACAGGAAAATTAATTGCTTAATGTCAGACAGTGGTCTAATTGTAGGGAAGAAACCTTCAATGATCAATTTGGTTACAGAAATGGATTGTGTAACCTTTTTCATGAATTAACAAGGTTTATAATGGAAAAATTGGAGAGGGGGTGGAAATGAACGATTAAATTTTGCATTAATTATCCAACGGGATCAATTAATGGGTCTTTGAATCATAAATTCATGGGAGAGGCATTGAATGGATAACAGATAGGCGGCAGTTGATTGGACGGTAGACATGAGATGGTGTGTGATGTGGAGCGGCAGTAAACAATCGCTTATATACCGCGTTCAGGGCTAAGGTGAGGCGGTAAGTAGTTTCAGGATTTTAAGTCCTGAAACACTAAAACGTGGAAAAGGGTGTTTATGACGATGGTTTAGGAAACTGCCCATTTCAGACACCCCCCTGGTCGATAAATTTTGGACGATGAATGAGGGACGAGGAGGGACGTGGGCCATCAAATCTTGTGTGAGTATGCGAGATGAAAGTTAAGATGGGGGGTGTTTAACACATGAGGTGGAAGTGATGGTGGGGTCATGAATTTGAGGGCGGATGTGATAGCTACGGGTCATGGCGAATAAATGAATAAATGGAGACATTTATGAAATAACATAGATTCTTTTTAAAACTTATGGTTAATTAAAACCCATTATTGAATGTTAGCTTTCCAATGTTACAACTTAGGATAAAATCAATTTGATGCTCCAATTACATTTCACATGTATACCTACCTTTTACTCCTAACATTTTCATTTATCTAATGGAGTGCATTTAAGCTAGCAACTCAATATTTCCATTTTATGACTAATCTACCTCTATCCCTTATTTCCTCCATTAGCTCAGATTAAAATGTTGAGCCAATTTTATTTTCTACCTATTTACAATCAAATTTAAATCAAATCCAATCATAAATACATTGTATAATTGGATCAAATAAACTAGTGTGGCATCTAAACAAACTGCACACAACTATTATTTGCAAAACTGAACTAGACTAAGAGTAGTGGCATTTAGATTTGCAACACTTTTAGAGTTCACTTTTTTTTTTTTTCTTTTGTTTCTAACCTAACATTTTGTTTCTGCCTTCATTTTTTAGGGCATCTATTCTAACATTTTATTTGATATGGACTTATTTATTAAAAATCCCTAACATTTTTTAAATCAATATTATTTTTGTCCATATCCTAACTTAACATTTTTTGCAACATATTTTCATTTTTTGACTAACTGATTCTAACTTACCAAAACCCAAAAACTGCTACAACATTGGATCCAACTGGGGACTGCTTTCTCCTGTAGAATGTAGAGAATTTGTAGATCCATGTGCCTCCTCCTCGGGCTGTGGAGTCTCTGCTGTAAAAAAAATCACACTGACATCTTGAAAAGTAAAACAAACCGGAGTTTTTACAGTGATATTAATGAAATCTACTTCAACTTGTCAGTACTAAATGTAATGCTTGAGGAACCTTCCATTAGCAGGATAAGTGGAATATAGTCCCTCAAGATTTTGTATCACAAAAGTGTTGTTTTCCTTTACTTCAGCAATAGCTAAAGGTCCAAACCACATGTTATCAAACTTGCCATGTTTTACACTATCTTCTCTTCTGGTATCCCATCCAAGAACTAGATCACCTTCCTTGAAGTCCCTTTC
Organism: Pinus taeda; assembly: GCA_000404065.3. NCBI lineage: Eukaryota > Viridiplantae > Streptophyta > Pinopsida > Pinales > Pinaceae > Pinus > Pinus taeda. The sequence continues at coordinate 23,253 of APFE031334284.1, read as the reverse complement.
CCTGGCTCTTTTGTCAAACATGATCTTCATCTTATTCTGATACTTTTTCAATTTATATTGAAGTTCATCTCTGTTTTCATTTAGTTCAATAATCTGATTTATTCTCCTTGAAAAATCATCAGGTTCATCTATTGAATCCTGTAAGAATTTTAAAACAAGGGAAGGCCAAATTGGTAGGGAAGATTGCATCTTTCCCATAGACTAACTGAAAAGGAGATTTTCTAGTAGATCTCTTTGGAGTAATCCTATTTTCCCATACTGCATAAATTAGGTGAGAATCCCAGTACTTTTTATGATATGCCAAAGTCTTTTTGATTACCTTCACCAGACTTTTATCTGAGGATTCTGCAAGGCCATTACCTTGAGGGTAAAATGGAGTTGAATGATGCAACAGAATCTAATATTTCTGGAAAAACTCAATCATCTTGACACTAGAAAATGTTAATGTATTATCAGTAACATTTGAGTTGGGCAACCAAATCTAGATAAGATGTTTTCTTCAATGAATTTGATTACTACTGAATAAGTAGCATTTCTTACTGGGATTGCTTCCACCCATTTAGTGAAGTAGTTTGTTGCAGTGAGGATCCATATATGTTGATTACTTGAAGTAGGATGAATCTCTCCAATAAAATCTAATCCCCATTGGAGAAAAGGTGCTAAAACTATAGTTGGGATCAGTGGAAGAGCTGCTAATTTTTGCTTACCAACAAACATTTAACAAGGCACACAACTTTTGACCTTTTCTCCTACCTGTAAAAACAGTGTGGGCCAATAAAATCCTACCCTTAATATATTATATGATGTTGCTCTCTAAGCATAATGTCCTCCACAAAATCATGTGTGAAACTGGTCAATGATTCCTTCAGTCTCTGATTCTGTTAAACAAAATAGCAAAATATTAAGTGGGTCTTTCTAGTATAGATTTTCATTTATGATACAGTACTTGATTGCTTTCAATTTGAGAGTTTTACACTAACTTTTGGAGAATAATGCTGGACATTCAAAATGGATCAAGAAATTTACAATGTCCTGATACCAATTTGATAACAGAAATGTGTCATCAATGTGTATGGGGCTGATCTGATCTAAAGGTAAAGGTTCTTGTAGATTCTTTTCTTTAGGATGAAAGAAAGGTTTTTGAGGATTCTTCTCATTCAAATTTTGGGAATGTTCTTATGGATTCTCCCTTTATGCAAGAACAGAAGGTTCTTGTGTATTCTTCTTATCTGAACTTTGAGAAGGTTCTTATGGATTCTTCCCTTGTATTTCCAAAACAGGATTAATTCTGAGCACTTTACAGTTCGATTTAGCTAGAAGCTTAGCTAATCCTTGACCCTTTACTAGCTTTGTGGTTTTGATAGTCAAATCAAACTCCAGAATTTGAATGATCCATCTATCTTTCTTCCCATCAGATTCAAGCTGGGTCAAAACAATCTTCACAACACTGTTAGGAACATAAGAAGTAATGGATGAATGTAGGACATACATCCTGAATGATTCCAGGGCTTGAATAAGGGCATAGGCTTGCTTCTCAATTATGTCATACTTAAGCTCGACATCTATCATAACCTTACTAAAAAAGGCTATGGGTTGGTCATGGGAATCTTCATTCTTTTGTAATAAAGTAGCAGCAAGGGTTGTTTCTGAGGCAAAGGAAAAGATACTGAAGGGTTTGGTATAATCAGGGTTGGCCAAGGTTGGAGCTTCAGAGATAGCCTTCTTGATTTGATCAAATACATATCTCGAAGAGATAGTCCATTTAACTTCATGGTCCTTTCGGAGCATATCAATAATGTCTTTTACAATTTCAGCATAATTAGGGATGAATCTCCTTAAAAAACTAATCTTGCCTAGAAAAGCTTGAATCTCCTTCTTATTTCTAGGTAAGGACAATGTTTTAATGGCAGATACATGTTTGGGATCAATCACCACTCCTTCCTTTGAGATTATGTGGCCCAACAATTTTTCTTCTTTGATAGGAAACAAAGAATTTTTTGGATTCAGTGATATTTTGAATTTCCTACACCTGTCAAAAACCTTCCTCAAAAGCTTAAGATGTTTTTGACCAGAATTAGAAAAAACAGTTATGTCATCAAGATAAATGACTACAAATTTATTTACCTGACCCACAAAAGCTATGTCCATAGCTCTTTTAAAATTTGCTCCAGCATTAGATAAACCAAAGGGCATTCTAGGGTACATAAATGTACCCTAGGGTGTAATAAAGGTTGTCTTCTCTCTGTCTATTGGACCAACATTTACCTGATTATAACCTGAAAAACCATCAAGCATAGAAAGTATTTGTGCTCCTGAAACCATTTGAAGTAACTGATCCATTTTAGGTAAAGGATAGTTATCTTTTAGCGATGCTTTGTTCAAATTTCTAAATTCCACACACAGTCTAATTTCTCCATTCTTCTTTCTAACATGAACTAAAATAACGACCCAATTAGAATAACTAAGATGGAGAATGATATGGGCATCTAGCATTTTCTTAATTTCCATTTCTACAGTTGGTAGAAGAGCAAGATTAATCCTCCTAAGTTTCTGTTGATAAGGTTTTGCTTCTGGTTTTAAAGGAATCTTATGCTGTATCAATGAAGTGTCATAAGTCTTTAGATCAACATAAGTCCATGAAAAAACATCTTTGTAATTTTCAAGTAACTTAAGGTATTGAGTTTTGATTTCAGGATCTAGAGATGCACAGATTTTGATGTTTTCAATATCGTCATTTGTTCCAATGTTCATTTCCTCTATGTCATCTGATGAAGAAATTGTCTGTGGGTTTCTAAGGACGTCATTTTGATCAAACAACTTCTCTAACGAAATTAGACCTTTGGGAATGAAATTCTTAGATAACTGAATAACATCATGATCAATATTTTTTGGATTAAAATTTGAATTATCATTTTCATTTATGTTTTCATTTGCTTATGTTCTATCTTCATCGATTTGTAGAACTGAAAATTCATCTATAACCTGCAGAAAATATTTTATTTGTTCACCATCTTCAAATATATGCCAGTATTTTAGATTGTCTAGGATGGATGGTACGTATTTGACTTGTATTTGATAGAGCACATTAGTCTGATTAGGAATTTTAAAGGAACTAGAATAAACAACCAAGGAATCTGCATGAATATTCTGATCTCTTGGAATATAAGTCAAATTGAAAGCATTAAAGAAATTTCCAACTAAATCCCAAACCTCATTTCGATAAGATCTAATAATAGGATGTTTTGTTTGGAAAATATTTCTAACTTGTTTAACAATGAGCTCTGAATCAGTGAAAATTCTCAAGTTTTGAACCTTTAAGCTCTTGGCTAATTGGAGTCCTAAAAGGAAAGATTCATATTCAGCTACATTATTTGTAACTTCAAAATCAAGTTTGCATGATTGTGTAATATTTTCTTTTTCCGGTGAGAATAAAACTACCCCAGCTCCTGCTCCATCCTTAGTAAAAGAACCATCAAAGAATAATTTCCATACATCAGTTTGATTTGGTACAGGACTTTCAATTACATCTTCAATTTTTACTTGAGTTTCGTGTGTTTGGTTTGAAGAGAATTGAAAACAACCAAAATCTTGATCAATTGCATAAATGGGATGGTTCCTTGGTTGATCTACTTTACAAACAGTGTGCACAAACCTTACCTCTCTATACAACTTTAGTTTCTCTCCCCCATAAATAGGAATAGTGACATAATACATGTCCATCTGAAGAGTTCCCCCTAATTTGGCACAACAAGGCCTAGAAAGGAGCATTCCAAATTTGGGAGGGATATTTGTGACAACTATATCGAGCACCACACTTTTCACTAGAATTTGGGCAAGGGTGACTACTAAATACTTAATCAATCCTAATAAAGTCACCCTTTTGGAATCAAAAGTGTACAAATCATGACAGGATCTAGTTATGTCAAATTTTAAATGGTCCATGATAGGTTTTGGCATAAGGTTATGTGATTCTCCAGAATCAAGTATACAATTGTAAAACATGGAATCATTTGTCTTAAGAGTTACATAGAAAGGGGGCACTATTTCATCAATCGTATCTGAACTAGGACCAAAGACAACTGTTGGTTTTTCATCTTGAAGACTAATGATGTCACTTTCAACATCAACCAAGGTGTTTTGTATCCATTTGGAGACTTGATTTTTATACCCACAGTTTTTGGAAATTTTTGAAAGTGGAATTGGGATTTTAACTCTTTCTAACTCCTTTTCAACATTAAATGTAGTCAAAACATTATTTTCATTTTGAGTAGTATTAGTTGACTGATTTAATGGTCGAATAATACTTGTTTGAGTTTCAACAACTTTGGTACGAGGTCCAATTATTTGAGGTTCCTTAGGAAGTCTTCTAGGGCCAGGTCTAGGCCTAAGATCATATCTTTTGTTCAACTTTGCAATTAGGAATTCAGAGAAGGCATGATATTTGGAAACCTGTGAGGACTCTTGATCTTCTTGAACCTGTTTTTGTTGTGACAGGGGAATAATACCAGTTTGATCAGAAGAAGTGTCCATAATATTAATGTCTTCAGTGATAGTCATAGTATTGCCATCAGGTTGTTGATCATCGATCAATAGAGGAGTTAGGACCTACTAATCATTACTAGGTCTTTGAAGAATTAGTGATTGTGGATTTATTTTGTATTGACCTTGATTTTAAGTTTGAGGTCTAGTAACTGTTTGTTGAACTATTCTAGGTTGAGTCTTAATCTTGGAAATTCTATTGGATATATTTCTAAGAAGAGAATTTATTTCATCTATTTTAGAATCTTCAGTTTTAATTTTAGAAGAGGTTGAGGCCTCTTGACTAGTTTTAAGTTTTCTTTGTGCTTTTTCCTCTTTAGCCTTTAAGGTGGTTGAGGCAGCTCTATTTTCTTGCACCTCTATAGCATTAGTTTTCATATCTTCAAGAGTCACAGAAAACTCCAAAACTTGTGGGGGGCGATCTTGCGATATAATGTGAAATCGTCAGGGGAGGGCCGAAAAAGTTTAACAAAGGAAAGCATGAAAAAACCAAGGAAGGCGACCCCCTCTCTTTCTCCTCCACGTGGTACAATCCCACACTCCCGCAATTCCACATCCCACATCCCGGCGACCCCGTAGTCCCGCAGCTCGGCATATCAGTGGATCAGTGGGTTCTAAACTTAAAAGACCTTGTGGGGGGTGATTTTGTGGTATAATGTAACATCGTCGGGGGAGGCAGCAAAAATTTACAAAGGGAATGCATAAAATGACAAGAGCGAGTCACCCCCCTTCTCTCTCCTCCACATGGCGCAACCCCATAATCCTGCAACCCTGCATATGGGTGACCTCACAATCCCACAGTCACAACAAACTTCGAGGACTGTGCAGGGGCTAATTTGCGATATAGTGTTGCATCGCCGGGGAAGGGCTGAAAATAGTTAACAAAGGAAAACATGGAAAAAAAGGATGGGACGCCCCCTTCTCTCTCCTCCACGTGGCACAATCCTGCACTCCCACCATCCTGCATCCTTCAATATCAGTGGATCGATGGGGTTTTCATTCTAAGACCATGCGGGGGCTGATTCTGCGGTATAGTGTAAAATTTTTGGGAAATGCTGAAATTCACTAACAAACGAAATGCCTGCCAAACCAAGGTGGACGACCATGTTTCTCTCTCCTCCACATGGTAGTACGGAGGATGACATGGCCATACGAGAGACACATGTCACTCAGTTTCAACATTTTCAGGGGTGAAATGGGGCCATTCCCGGGTGTCATGTGTCACCACTCACATGGTGACACATGGTAGTGATGACGTCACCCCGCAGATCAATGATTGCAATTGTTAAGGGGAAAAGCTAAAGGTAAAAGGCCATCAAGCGCCAGGATGTGGGATTCCAGGTAACAAAGGGAAAAGGCCCCCCTCGGATGCAATAAGTTATGACAGCATGATCTATAAGGATCTTGTGTCCAGACTGTCAGCACATGCTAAGGAAAAAGGTAAAGGGTCCCCCTCTCCTGTAGTGCAATTGCGATGTCTTATGTGGGCCCGATCCTGCAGATCAACGATCACAAGTGTTTGGGGAAGAAGCTTAAGGCAAAAGCACGGTAAAGCATTGATATGCGGGATTTTGTGATACAAAGTCTCCGAGACATAGGTCTGAAGGCCTTAGCGCCTGAGGACTAAACCCCTGGTTCTAGCCCCGGGTCATATGAGGAAATCCACATGAGGGGCTATAATAAAGGGGGTTAAGGGGAAAAATAAAAAAATGTTTGTTTCACCTATTTTAGAGGAAAAAATCCCGGGCATGCAAGACTGTGATGTTACACTGGAATGCATATCACCCACTATATAAAGGCACCGATAGTGTAGTACAAAGGTTTAATGGGCAGATGCTTCAATAGCTAGAAGACTTAAATGGAGCATGACGCATCATTGGAGTAGTACATGTGACTCGGGAAGATTAATGGCTTAGCATGGAGCCCCATCCCTCTATACAACAAAAGACCTCCAAGATAGGCACTTACAATTGACCATAAGTGATGTCTTCAGTTTCCTGTAAATCATTTGAGACACACCAATTTAGATGTGCGCAGGCACTGGTCTTGTAAGCAATCCAAGGCTGTCTCTAGGAGCTACAACAAATAACATATATCCAATCATTTTTTACAGATTTTTGTGGATAATTTCAAGAAAATAAATGCAAATACGAGATACTCTCTAAATACCACCCAATTTATAAAAACAAATCTGTCAAATCAGAGTTTGGATAAGGGAGATATTGTTGATTTAAAATCAGCTCTTTCTTTTCAAAAATGTTTGTGACGACCGAATAGTCTCAACACGAATATGAGTTTTAAGAGTCCCCAAATCGTGATTCCAATCACCCAAGAAGATGTTGAATGGTCGTTCCATTTCTGAAAATAGGTTATATTAAGGATTCTAAGCTATATTGACCAAGTTGTGCCCATTTTAAATTTTCTCCCAAAGTAAATGATTTTCTTTAATCTCTCGCTCTATTTTATGTGTTCTAGAAGGCTATTTTTTACAGGAAAGGATGATGGTCCTACTATTGAATAATACCTAACATATAATAAGTCACAATTCCCAAGAATTCCTTTGGAACAAGGGGTCTCATGCTGGAAAAAATGACACTAAGAGCCATAAAGACTTACTTTCTACCAATCTTTCTATTTTACAAGTTCAGGGATGTATTTAGAAAGATAATATCATTGTGTCTATCAATCATAATTGCCAGCATATTTTTATCAATGTTAAATAGGCTAAAAAGTTGTAAGTTCCACCAAAACATATTGAAAACACGCAAGTTGATAATGAGGGTGTTCAAATCTATAAAGATTTGAGGATTTCTATGGATAAGTATGTGTTGCATTATGATTTTTATGCTTTAGATATGGATGATGTGGATGTTTTTTTAGGATACCCTTGGATGGAATCCATTGGTACGATCAATATTAATGTACAAAATAAATTCTTGAAGCTTTGGTATAAAGAGAGGAAGATTACATTGCAAAATATTTCCATCAGTAAATAGGTAGATTCCAAGGAGGCCCAAGCAGAAAATTCTACAGGTGCTGAAGCATTAGATGAGGAGTTTGTGGTGGAAGTAATAATGGATGACACGAAACAAGAACAAGATGAACCCAATACCACTAAGGCTCCATCAAGTGGGGAATTGAAGAAAGCTACACCATTAATTAAAGATTCAACATATCACTACCCACACCACCCAACGAGACAACAACCAACAAGGTGGCAAAGAATTAGCAACACGAGCAACAACCCCTGGAAGACACATAGAGAGGTGCAACGATCCACCCACAACACATCAACACAGAGGAACCACAAGAACCAACTTCCATCTCAAGCGAGTGAGGGATTGGCTAGATCAAGTGTTCACCTTTCTCTTGGATGGGTAGATGCATGTGCATGGTACCAGTGGACTACTCTTTTGAGTAGATCTTATTATTTGTGTTATTCTCATGTTTCAGGAACGAAACATGCTTAAGGGGGGTGGAATGTAGTATACCTAGGGGGCATGATATGGGGTACAGAGGGAGATACCTAAGGAAATAATATGATGCAATAATGTAAGGATGATAAATAAATGGATCCTAGTTAATAAATAAAGTGGCTAACCCGCATAATGCAAGGGACCACAAGTAGTTAGGAAATAATGTAATAAGCCCATTGTATTAGATGTATGGTATTGACAGACCCATGGTTTTGTATGTATGAAGCCTATATAGAGGCTAGAGACTCTCCATTGAGAGAAGTCAAGTATTGTTATATTGACAAACATATGGCTTTTGGAGTATTCTCCTTCCTTAAGGAGTGATTGTATGGCATTACCCTACCTCAAGGGTTTGATTAATAAAGAGAAACATTTCTATCTTATTTGTGTATTAGCTCTTGGATTTATTTTATTAGAGAATTTATTATATTTGTAGGTCATATCTATTACAAGGGGGGATAATATGCGGTACAGAGGGAGGTACCCAAAGAAATAATATGATGTAATAATGTAAGGATGATAAATAAATGGTCCATATTTAATAAATAAAGTGGTTACCCACATAATGCAAGTCACTTGATCACTCATTCTAGATCCTTTTTCCCCATGTAAGTTTACTAAATCACACCAACCATTAAGAATGGTGTTTCAACATTTCATATCCATAGGAAACTGATTTTTCCTAAGGTTAAGCAATCCCTTTGCTTCTTCCACATGTTTAAATGTATATAGAGCACACATAAGAATTTGGAAAGTAAGAGCATTGGACTTGAAAATAAATTATTCTCGCTTATCAAATGTCTCAATTGCTCTTTCCACCATGTAAGCAGTTGAATATTTTCTTATTAGTATGGTGAAGGTTTCATTTCTTACCAAAGATAGACCACTTCCCCAATTTTGCATTTCCTTCAGTAGTTGCCACATTATCTTAAATTATTGGGCATTGCCTACAATATTTAGGAATGCATCATAAGTCTCTACATCGTTGTTGTAGCCAGGTTGTTGAGAGGTCCAAACAAAGAAAAGCAGAGTAATCTTCCGATTACTTTTATTTTTAGCAAGCACTTGTATCACCAAATCCATATAGATAGTTATGCCAAAAACTGGTTTAGAGCCTTTACAGAGTCCTTGTAGGTTGGATTAATTTTAAGAAGTCTTTGAATGAAAAGTGCATCATTTCCTTATGGAAAATCATAAGTTGAACTATTTCTAAGTTCATCATGGTCTTAATCAATTGGACCTACATCCATCCTTCACGCTTCACCACTTTTTCCATCCTTTCCTCTTCATCTCCAACCCAAAGTTGTGCAATATCATAATCTCCTTGTAGGGTGCTTAGAGCACCGAAATTCATATGAGCTTGTAAAGACTTTCTGTGAGTCAATAGACTTGGCCATAAGACATATTTTCATCCAACATTTGATTTACAACTGCCTCATTTGAAAAAAAAACCTTCTTTCTACATAAAAACAATGTAATGATTTGGCCAGATTAATCAAAATTAGTTTGTCTCTTGAAATTTGTTCCTATATGAATAAAGCCCAGATTTGAAGCCAAAGATGCAGGTCTGTCTTTTGAAGGAGTAACATACGAACAAGAAAACTCTCACTTCCTTGGATTTAAATGAATAAACCCCCCTATATAACAATCTTCTTATCATTTTTCTTAGACAATGTAATCATTACCTTCATCTAGTAGCTTTGAACTTCATGGAATCCATGAATAAACTTTTTGTATTTATTTCCCCCCCATTGCATAAACCTCTATCTCATAGATTCAAAGTTTAACCAAATATTCTTTGTTTTTTCACCAAAGGAGCATTTTCCTATAGTGCCCATTTGCATATATTTAGAACACACAATATTTTCATTGTAATGTAAACATCTCATTGGCAAGTAGAAATCTTAAAGTTATTGAAAGATAGTAAGGATATGTTTGATTAATTTGTTGGTGCAGATTCAGATGAAAGTAACTTAACACTAAGTTTAGATGGATAGAACCCATCATCATTTCCTGATTCAGTATGTGGAACCACTGCTTCATCATCATGTATTTCTCATTTTTTGTGTAGAAAGGTCATCAAAAGTATGAAACTTGGGTACTCATTATATGAGGAATTAAATTTTGCATCTAATGAGTGCTCATGCTCGAAATTTGAGTAAAATTGTAGGAAGATAAGTTGAAAAAATATCTTTTTTCTTTTTTTGCTCTAAAATTTGATGATGTAATCTAATTTTATTTTATTATTTCCACTATTATTATATAATATTCTTAGGAGGCCCATTTTAGACCTCAAAATTTCTCTAATGGGAAGTGAAAATATCCACTCAAACTTAAATGTTTTGGATGGTTGATTTGGAGAAATAGGATCCTAACATGGGATAACCTATGTAGGCAGGGGTTCAATGGTGTGGGTATATGCATCATGTGTGTGTCGAAAAATGAGGATGTGGAGAACCTTTTTTTAAAATTCCATATCTCTATTTCCATCTAGACTAGAGTTCTAGAGATATTAAAGATAATTGTGAGTTAGAATAGCTCCTAATTGGATGATTGTCTTTGAGATTGATTCATGGGATATAAGGTGTGATGCATTCTTCCATTCTATATATTTTGGGTAATCTAGCATAGTAGGAATGCTAGAATTTTTTAGGAGGCCCCCATGGACATCTACTAGACGTGCATTCAGATTGCAACATATTTCAGTAAGATTGGTCCTGTGGTGGATAGGGGGATGATAGACATATACATCACAAACATATTTGGGACAAGCTCCCTGTGGGATTTCTTGACAGGGTGACTTGCAATGAAAGTTGTGTGAGTGGAGCATATATTGTCATAAAGTCGGGTACTTACTATCACTTTTCCTAGAACAATGGGGAGGGCACAAATACACATGCAAGGATAATTGCACTATAGGGGGTTCTCTTTTGTGCTAAGTGGCTCCACATCGAGTCTATAATGGAATTTGAAGACTCAAAAGTGGTTATGGACTGGGTACACATGTAATCTTCTTTTGTGCCACATAAGCTCGTAAAATTGATGAAGAGAATCAAAGTGATCATGGGACGGTTCAATGATTTAACTTTTGCACATATATATAGGGGTCATAATACAAAAGTTAGTGCATTATAAAAAAAATGCCTCAACAAACCACCTTGGGAGATTTTTTACTACACCTTTTGCAATGACACATTACACATCTCGGGGCATTTCCACTTTCCATAGCCCCTTTGGTATACTTGGGATCAACTACAATATCATTTTGTATTTTTTTTTTTTTTTATGTTTTTTGTGATGGTTGATGCATATTATGTATATCTGGATAGGGTTCATATCGGGACAAATGTTTTGTTTATATTTACAATGTTTTATTTTACAATACCTAGATCAGTTTTATGCCTTGACTATATAGTTGGATGTGATATCTATATTAGGAGGATTGACTAGTAGAACTAATATAAAGAATATAAATGACTCAATATATATACACAATGTAAATACCATTTTAAATATTAACAATCATGTCAAAGATTTAGAATTTAAAAAAAAAAGTGACACTTAAAATTTCTTAAAATAGTAGAACTTCTTCTACAAATGTCTAAATCCTTAAACATGTAGTGGCATCTGTATATTAATTTTTTTCCCCAAGGAAAAATTGTAATTCTATTCAAAAGAACAAAATTACATTTTGTAGATGCTAATAAGCATTCAAGCATACCAACCTTACCCGATATCCAAAAAGGAAACTCAAAAAAAAAGTTATACTATGCTTTTCTACCCTTCATTTTCTCCACTTTTCGCCAACCACCAGAGTTGGGAGTGGAAGATACGATGGCCATTTGATTGGCTTCTATGTTAACAAAAGTTTTTTTGTCAAAGGATGAACTCTCTCATGCATGTATTGTTTTGGTTCTACTCGCTTCTTTTTCAGGTATAGCCATCTCAATCTGCTACTAGTGAGCTGTAGAGGTGGTTACTTTGGATGAATTTGGAACCACCAAAATTGCCTACTCCCTCCTCTTTTCTATAATTTCTTGGGACTTTTGATCAACAATATTTTTTGTAGTCTCTAGGGATTCTTCGTCCTCTTCTTCTTCATCTTGTGGATCTGAAAACTGTCATCCCTTTGGATTTTGGGCTTGTTTTTTTCTTTTCTTTTGGTGTCTTTCTTTGCTTGAGGACACTAGTTTTGAAGATGTCTGATTTGAAGACAAATATGACATTTGAAAGCCATGTTTTCAAAGTCAAGAGAGTCAGACCATTATAAATTATTGTGAATCAAAATAATGCAATCATGTAAATCTTAACTAAGGTCCACCTCTACACAGATCCTGGAAAAAGTAAAAATTCCTTTTGATACTCTATCCACATCCACCTTTAAGAACTCTCCTAAAGAATTGTTCATTCCTTCTAACACTTTGGGATGTCAAATATGCAAGGGAAGATTACGTAACTTGATCCACACTGACATTTTGGATACCACCATGGTGTTTGCATCGAAGTTTGGAAACCACGGGTTCATAAAAAGACCCGCACTACCTTAGAACCATGGTCCTCTTTTAAAACATAATCTAAATATTTTGCTGTATTATTTTTGACAATAAAAATCCCCTAGAGCATAGCTGGATATCACAATTTACTATCCAATTGGAAAAGATACATGGATGTAAATCCTTCTTCTTTGGCCAGAAACTGTTAAATATGCATATGACTGCATTGGAATGAAATTCATAGGACAACTCATTTTCCTCTTGCAGATTTACTGACAAAGCTGTCACTTGATTTATATGTTCCACAATATAGGGACCAGTCATATTAGGGAGGTGATAATTTTTTTTTGTGTTTCAACCTTTCCTTTTATCGCATCCTTGAAGGAGACATGACCTTTGGGGATACTGGATCCAGGACAACCTCCACATAACCTCAAATTTAATATGATAGACGAGTCACATTGAATGCCATAATCTTGCAACTTTGATTCATCCTGCATTGATTTCCCTCCATAAATCTGACTTTGAAGATTTTCTAGAATCCCCAACATATCTTGAATCTTTTTATTTATGTATTTCATAATATCCCAAGCCCAAATCTTTTGTTCTAGGTCTTTCACCAGATTTCCCATCAAGGTATTTAACAAAAGAATGAAAAAAAATTATTCGCTGCCAAATCTAGGATTTGGTTGTTGATGTCTCCTCTTATAGCATTAGATCTAGGTACAATAAAGTTGAAAGGATCCTTAGATCCATCCAAGTGGCTATTGGAATTTTGTTGAAGCCAAGACATGGGTTTGTGTCCATCCCCAAACTATAGATCTCGTTAGGCCATGAACTCCAAATATGGATTGTGATATAAGAAGCCACATCCATGACCTTCGACACCATTCATAAACTCGACATCAAAGCTCCAAAACAGACTTAAAAAACAAGGACAATGCATCACGACCCAAAACCCTAGATTCACATGAATAAGAGATAGATCTAACCAAAAAGAGGCCTTTGTGCCTACAATCGCTCTAAAAAAGATAGATCCAAAGTTTGAAAATGATATTAACCTGTTGATGGTGCTAGACCTACCAACATGTCAGGGGATCTCCCCGGTAAGAATTCCCAATTAAACCTCAAACCGTTTGGTGTAGGAATCCCATTAGTGTGTCATACGGTAATTCCTTGGCTGCAGTTTCACAAAGAGGCAAGTAATATTTCACTGTTGGTAGCAAGGGTGTGACATAAGCAGTAAGTCAACGAAGGAGCATGAGCAGTTCTAACACATGGAGTGTGAGGTGAGTGTGCCCCTTGGAAACCTGCGATAGCATGATGTTAAGAATGGAACACATGAGCAAAAATGCAACACAACATGGAAGGAAAGTTAGCTAGAAATCCAAAGTGATGGTTAAACCAACAACATATTTCAAAAAGATTCATACATACATATACAAAATAGCTACACATGCATGCATAATAAAACAGATACATATATCATTTAGAGTACTCAAGATAACTAAAATACAATACAACATATGCATGAAACGTGCTCGCTCTGTTATATTAAGAAGTGTAAGTTCCAGTCATACAATACATCCATGTCCAACCACTAGTTCTGACAGCAGAATGTTACAACCACAACCGCTTTCTCCTCCAAAGAGATATACTAACTTTGCACAGTGGAGAAGCCAAGGCTCATTACAATACTGTCCAAGCTTTCTCTAAGATACTCGTATCGGAAGCTTGGCTGACCAAAAGCCTATATAATGAGTTATGAGGGACTATTTATAGCAAAGGGTGGGGTGCCTTGACATTCCCCTTTGTGAAATTTCATCTACCCTCATGGCTCTTCATCTACTTTATGACTATTACATCCATCTATCGACACTTGAACTTACACTTGAAAATACGTTACATTACCATGCACACGTACCTATGTGAGAGAAAATGGCTTGAGCAAGCCATGCAAGACATCACTATGACTCGGATAATTGTTGGAAGACCAGCTCTTTGACATCCTCATAGTGGTTGACAGTAGCGAACTAATGCCAAGCTCGGTAGTCCGCGATGGTATCTGTGTACTCTAAGGTGACATCTTTCTGGAAACTAACTCTTGCCTCCATAGCATTCAGGTACACTGCTCAGGCTTCTCTGTCCAACTCGTCCGATAGCATGCACATCATTGTCTTGAGTACGGTGGGACCAACAACATACTTGTGCATGGTGTCTGCATTGATTGACAAGTCTGGGCTTGTGGCTACGCACATGAACTCGTCAAAGTACGAGTCAAGCTCTAATCAGACCTGTGCCTTTGTCTTCGCCTAGTTGAGTGTCCCAATAGATTGGATCGCATGTGTGCACACCACAACATCCATACTCTTGAATACACATGCAAGGGAAGCATGTAGAATAGTGATGAGCTACATGAGCTCTTCATAGTTCCAGATCTGACTCTAGATGCATGCCTTCAACTCGACTACTTTTGGCTTCATCATCTTAGGAAAGTGAAGCGAGGATCCCTTGTATGTCATTGTCCATGTTTTCATGTAATCGATAACAGCATGCACATTCGACAGGATACATGCTCTTCTAGCACATCACTGCTGCCAATCGTTGAGATGGACGACTACGTTATGCACGGTACCAAACTTGGAATACAACGCCGCATGACTATGTGAAGGGATAATACTTCATCTAGGATTTCCTTATTCAATTATGCTCAGGCGAATGCTGTAACTAATTCTCCTCCCTACTTGGCCGCTTGTAGCTCCTTAGCCATTCGCTTGTTCTCAACTATCAAGAAGTGAACACTCGAGCTAGTGGCATTAACATATTCTCTAGTAGCATCGGCCAATGCTACTAGATGTTTCTGCATGTCAGAAACGATTACTCATTCCTCAAACTGTGCAGGAGATGTGTGATCATCTAGAGTCGACACTCTGCGAGATTGCAAAACTCTATGTTGAGACTCATCGAATGAGATGTTGTGCATCTCTCCTTCCGGCTGATCTCCAAGGATCTCAGTGTCTCCTTGGTCGCTTAGGACTTTCTCCTCTTCTAGATGTGGTGAAGCTTGTGATGAGCCCCAAAAATGGATAATTATATGGGCTCATTCAACCTCCTAATTCGAATTAATCCACCATTCTCATTAGTTTATTGCATGTTTTTTATTATATTTATGCTAATAGAGTGAATTGGGTTAGTCATTATGCCAACAAGTCTAATATGTGCTTTATGCAGTCTTTTTGGTCAATTTGGAGAGAAAATCAAAGGTTTAAATGAGCACTTGGCAGCCAAATTCGTGGAGAGGATTTTTAGGAAGGTGTCCCCTTCATTTATGGGCCCTTACCTTGAATTCTCCACCATC
>APFE031334283.1:74493-90232 GCA_000404065.3 Pinus taeda | reverse complement strand
TGGTTAAATCATCTTGATTCACATGTTTTTCTTATTTCTATGGATGCCTTGTAGTTAAATAGAGAGGAATTTTGATTTCAAGCTCTGTTTATATGGTTTTCATAGTTGTTTTTATGTCTTCTAAAAGGTAATGAACTCATATTTGCTTATTCTCATTAGTCTCTTCTAAACTTTCTATTCTATACTACATTGACAATATTCCAAGTACACCATGGCCTTCTATTACCTAGCTCCTTTCTATATTTGATTCTGCACTCCTAAAGCCTAGACCTAATCACTGGCTCCAAACCCTAGTCCAGCAAACCCTAGAATCTAAAATTCAACAACGCACAAACAATCATACATATATAGCCTAAACCTTATTGCTTTAAAGTCATTTCACTGATAAAAAACATTGAGAGATCCCTCTATTGCTTAGTAGGGCTAAACATTGAGCTGAAGTGGTTTGAGGTTACCCTTCTAGATCTCCTTAGCCTAGGAAATTGTAAGGGACTAACACATTCCACTGAGGCTGTGGTGGAGCAAATGGCTAAAATGACTGGCTGGTTGACTAGGAATGATACTGAGGTGCAAAAGACCAAGGAGGAGGTGTAGACCAAGAAGGATGAGCAGGGGGCCCCAAGACGAATGGATGTGGTCTAGTTAGGGATGTAATAGGTATGGGATGCCCCTTGTATGCCCTGATGGTATGGCCGAGGCCCATGAGGTCTCCTTTGATTTATGTAGCAGAGTTGTTCAATCACCCCTTTAGTTCCTTGATATGTAGCTTTTAGACTAGTTAGAGAAGGGCACTTGTCTGTGGAGTGCTTTTCTTCACAGACCGAGCAGACTTCAATCAGATTCAATGGACATTCATTCCTAGGGTGTCTCCCTGTGCATCTAGGGCAGAAAATAGCTAAGGATCTCTCTACTTCCTACTAATTTCTCTTGATGTGCATAGTGTCCATATGTAGAGTAAGGGTTTGCAACATTTCACACTTGAAATCTTCCAACATATTTCCAATTTCACCTTTGATGGATGTATTTGAAGAGGATGGATTGGCCATTGGTTGACTACCCCTAACATTTTTCCTAGATGCCCTAGAATGATTCCTAAAGACAATCTTGATATCTTCCTAGGGTAGTTGTTTGGTGTACCTTCCTGCTAGTAGGTTTAGGGTATCCAAAAGATCTTACCTTACCCCTCTGAGCAGGACTAGCTTCAGTGACTCAGGATCAAGTGTGCATCTGGCCCTTTTGTAGCTAAGCTAGAATCTTTCTTCATAATCCTCTATGGATTCACCATGCCCTAAGGTCATTCTAAAAATTTCCTCTTTAGTATATTTAGACTTGCAGTAGTCTCGATACTTGTTGTTGAAGGCTTGTTGCATCTGAGCCTAGGTTGTGATGTTATCCCCAGGTAAACCCACGAACTAGCGCAAAGTTGCATCCTTGAGAGTGGATGGGAATAGTTTCAACTTCCGCTCATCATTGGTGTAATCATAAGTTATGCATATGACAACAAACTCAAACAAGAAAGTGTCTAGATCTACTGAGGTCAGGCCATGGAAATGAGGAAGAGCAGAGGGGCTTATGTTCTTCATCTTGGTATCCCCATTAGTTTCTCTGATGGGAAAGACACCATAAATTCTTTCTCTATCTCCTCTGTCATTTCTATTTGCATCCATTGGGTTAGTTGAATGGGTTCTCCTTCATCCTTTCCCCCTGTAGTTTCTTCACACATCTCTGATTATTCACCTAAGGGGTCATCCAATTCACAGCCACCAAAGAAGTGGGAAGGTTGGCTATTTGAAGTAGTGGGGGTATTTGGTAGAAATTTTCCTAAGTTATCCCTATTCCTACAAGGCATGAAAGAAGTGTTTTTGTTTTGTTTTATGTTTTTTTTCAAGCTTTGAGAATAATTCTATAATTGAAATCACAAACTGAATGGAAACTAACTGACTAAATGAAAAACTACCTGCTTGAATGAAATCTCACTTACAGAATGGAAAAGAAATCAAACTAACTTACAATTACCTTGTCAAAAATGAAGCAAATAGCAAAATGTCAAAGATAAGAAATGGAAGAAAGGAAGTAGAAATCACATATTACTCATACACCTCCCTGGAAATAGTGCCAAAAAGTGATGAGCACCAGTGTTGCAGCAAGAATGCTACAACTCCTGGGGCTACCAAATTTACTTTATCAACCTGGGGTTTGTACAAACTTGGAGGTGACAGTGTTGTATACACAAGTAAATGTGATGGGTTCACTCTTTGTCAATGTTAAGCTGGCAATAGAGCACTATGGCCTCTCAAAACAAGCCTACCATTGATTCAAAAGAAGCTTGATTACCAATGAGGAAAAGGGAAATATACGCTCAAAGAAATATTGTCTACTCAGCAAGGAAAATACTGAAATCAAATGCTTAAACACGCCATTCATCTTACTAACTGATAAGTGGCTTTAGTTCAAGATAATGCTAACTTAAATATGTGCAATAATACTATCATAGGCATGCAATTTGAAACATCAAACATTTTATTGCTATGCATCTAAATGAACAAAATAACTCTTTTTTTCTTTATGTCTTTTTTGTGTGAGAGTGTGAATGCTAACTTCGTTTGGTGATGTGGCAGGTGGATTAGTGATGATGGTGGATGGTCAGATGGTTCACGAGGCAAGTAGGGATCTTCTTCTATCTCTATAGGGGATTTTTCCACAATTTAGCCTCAAAACAGGCCACTATAGGTCGACCTATAGGATGTCCTAATGCGTCCTATAGGACATCCTAATGCTCCTACATGATCCCCTGTATTCCTACAAGATACATTTGATAGCAAGAGGAGGGATTTGGAAGGTGATGTAAGGCTTAGGGAAGGTGAACGGTGGGTGAAATGAGGCGAGGGAGTGCCTAAGACTCCTTTAGAGCTCAAAATGGAGATGTGAGATGGTTGGATTTTCTCAACAAGCTTGGAGGAGTATTCTTGTGGAATGATGAATTTGGTGAGGGACTTAGTGAAAGAAAGTGATATCCATGGATGGATGAGGTTAGAATGGGGTTGCTAATCATGAAATATCTTTGTACTACTAAAACTCCTGCACTACATCAATCATTTACGTTTATCCATAAATCATGTAAACAAAATGCTTTTCAAATAACTAAGGAAAACATAATTTCATGAGCTAGCTACCTATTTCATGCATGGGAAAACTTGAAGAATAATGTGAAACCTTGTTGAGATCTAATGTAAGACTGAAGATAGCAGAAATGGCAATTAAATCCTATTCTTGAAAACTAGTAAAATTTTGGCCTAAGTAATAGGAAACTCTAAATTCCATGAGAAATCAGAACTTTGTCTTTTTGGGGCTGCATAGGAATTCTTTTCTCAAACCATGATCCCTGAAGGGAGGAGTGAGGCCACATCCCCCTACTAGTAGCTTATTGATATTCCTTTATATTCCTAATCTAATGTTGAAGCAATGCATAAATGGAAGCAAATTAATCAAATCCACAACTACTTGCAATGAAATAATGTTGAAGACAATTCAACCATTATTCTATGAAATCAACTAAGAATACAAATAGCAACAGGCCATGGAACCGGGTGGGTGAATATTCCGTTCCGATTGCGTAACCGAAAAGAAAGTAATGCTCACCCTAATGCTTAAGCAACAGTAAGCCTTCTACAGATGTGGCAAGGGGTTTCGGTTTCTTGAAATGTAACAGATTTATTTAAGATATTGGAACCAGGTACAGAATTTGATGGGCAAATTTTGTTAAAATGGTTAGAAATGGATTTTAAAATTGGTGAGATATTATAAAAATTTGATAGGCGTTTCAGTTTTGAATTACCTGTCATGATTGGAAATTTGACCCAGTGCTTGAGCTTTGGAATTGGTATACTGATTAGAATGGTGGGTGTTTTTTATTAGTTTTGGGAATTGTTTACCAAATTATAATTTTAGGGTAGAATTTTTAAGAAATTTTAATGTGGAAATGTTTTTAATAGTTTTTTATGGATTTAGTACTATCAAGGATTTCTAAAGTATCTAAAATCTTGAAGCTTCACAGTTGTAACTGGAAATTTCAAAATATTTTGCCAGTTTTCTTAAAATTATGTCAGAATTTTTATTATTTTCCAAATGAAATTGTGATCTGTTTAGACTAAGCCATTATTTGTAAAAAATAAATTGAGATTTAAACTAGTAACATTTCTTTTTGGATTTGAAGAGATTTGAACTAATAACATTTTATTTTTGGATTTGAATTGATTTTTTTTTTTAATTACACTTTTTTTTTTTTTAAAGTTCCTTAATAATGCACCCATTTGCTTTGAACTCAAAACCTTAACAATACACCCATTCACCATAAATTCAAACTCCCAATACCCTCCAAAAAAAGAAAAATTTAAATTTTCTTTCAACAATATCAAGATAGTGCAATTGATGCTTCCTTCCTCGAAATATAATAATACTATTGCTACAAGAGGTTGTGACAGAGTACATACCGTAAATGTAACCAGCGAGGTCTCGGTATCGAATATGGCGCAGTCCGTCAATTTGGTGAAGGCGCGCAAGAAGGTAATTTGCATAGAAAGAAATGAAGGCGGCTGCTATAAATCCCAGGATACCTGCTACCCATCCCAAAGGAACCATGAAAATTCCAGAATATCCTAATACATACGCGCTGTTCATTGATGTTATCAGGATGAAGGCTACCTGGTACCATGGATCTGCAACAATTTCTAACATTAATTTTCATTTACATTGTCTATCAGTGCTTTCTTTTTTCTTCAATTAAAGAAATTGTATCAGTGAACATCAAATTTCTTCATTTATTCTTCATTTAATCATTTAATTTCTAACAAACCAATTGTTTTCAACTTACCCTGACTTATGCGGTGAGCTGTGTTCATGGAATCATCTGTGTTCTCCTCCTCTATATATTCTGTGAAATCCTCTTGCAGCAGTAGTGGCTCAGTATCAAGATTTTCCATGGCTGAAACCAAAAACCAGCAATTTGTAAGCCCAGGGATAAAGATAATTGTTTAATAGTATTAATAATAGGTGAAATATTCATTCGAAAACTTTAGATATTTCAAATTACTGCACCCAGTTCATTCAAACCAAAAACAACTCTGAACAATAAACCAACCACCTCAGTATTTCTCCTCCTCCAGTGTCTGCTCGTACAATCAAGGAAATGTAAAGTCCTCCTCCAGTGCCTGCTCTTACGATCAAGGAAATGCAAATGGGATCTTGTATCACAGCGGTGCTTCTATCATTATCTCAATTATGTACCTACCTTGATTAACTTCTCGAAAAATGGTGACAGGCAACGTACCAAACATAAAAACTGATCGTGGAAGATTGCGCTACGCATTTTTTATTACATGATTTTGACCGCCTAGGCACTGAAACAGATAATTTTAATATAAAGTCTTCCTTCAAAGTTACGGTTCCACCCTCTCTTTTGTTTTTTCCTTGAAAAATACTTGTGCGGTTTTCTTCCTTTCTTCTCCTCTTAAAAATACTTGGTGAAGTTTTTATTCTTTCTTCCTCTTCCTTAAATAAATTATTAATTATATTTTTAACATTTGAATTCTCTAATATTTATATACTTGAATTTTCTAATATTTATATATTAAAAATTTTTTGACTATTAATTTATTTTATAATTAATCTATTTATAATTAATTAATTTAAAATTAATATAGTATTTTTTACTCTTTAAATAAAAATTATTAATTAATTTTTAATATTGTAATAATTTCTAACACTTGAATTATCTGAAAAAACTTGACTATGAATATAAAATTTAATTTATTTTAGTTGCTTAAACTTATGTTTTAATTAAAATATTATTAACTATTACTCTATTTTAATTTTATAACTAACTAATATTTATATAAGAACTTTGATATCTAACAATTTTAAATTAATTTATTTTAATATATAATTATAAATAATGTCCTTTAACTTATATTAAAATTTAATTAACTATTATGGATCCTCTATTTAATATTGATATATAATAACCTTGATATCTAACATTGAAATTAATTTTTATGATTTAACTATTATAATATTATAAAATGGTCCACTTATATTTATTTTAATAAGAATATTAAATTAACTTATTTAAATAAATAAGGTTTATACCCCTTATCAAGTCAAACTAGCCATTTCCCAGTCAAATCTATCTCCTGTCATTTTAGCCGTTACCTTGTCTAGAAATTTGGGCCATTGGATATTGTGCCCTATCTATTTAATGTGCAAAGCGAGATCTGCTCATTCAACTTGTCTTGACGATGAACCACACTCGTTGGTTCGAAACACGTTGACAAAAGTATCTCTATGTGATTTTTGCCAAAGAATCTGCAAAAAAAACTTCTTTCTATTATGGAAAAGAAAGTACATATATTATTGAGAGTAAATTTCAATGGCCATTGATGTGTTCGGATTAGACATCATTTATTTGTTAACACAAATCACCATAGAGAAATATATTTAGTCGGATCATAATATTTGTGAATTAGAGGACATAGTCATAAAACTGCCATAAGCCTAACATAGCCTAAAAACAGAATTCACTCTAGACAGAGAGCCCTAATAGAGAACCCTAGAGTCGAAGACGCATGTTATAATGGGATGGAACCTTCCCCTATCAAAGAGTTAGAGTAGAATTGCTGGAAGATGATGTGATCCGAATCAGAGCAGCAACCCAATTTTGATAGTCAATCTACTTCACTATTTTCAGATCGGTAGATGTGCAAAATGGGAAGATGAAGAAAAACCAGTGTAAGATCTCTAATTCAAGATTTCCAAGTCTCGAGAGCAGGAGAATTTAGGGAACCCATGTGGTTAGCCCAGTCAATAACAAATTTAGAGTCACCAAACACAGAGAGAGACCCGATGTCAAGCGAGTGGGCACAATGGAAGACCCCACAAAGTGCAAGAAGTCCAACTCAAGTATTAGATCCCAAGCCACAGTGCCAATAAAACCTATAAAAGAGGTTAGGGTTGATATGAATGACCATTCCACTTCCAAAAGTGTTAAAGGATGATGCACCATCGAAAAAGCCTATAGGATAAGAGGACCAAAGGTCTCTAGGAGGGGGGGGGAGGGCAAGTGAACCAAAAATTCAGACTAATATGAGAAGATACTACAATAGGTTCTCCAAATGTTCGGTGGAACATGGTCGAATATGAAGGCATTTCTAGATTTCCAGATGCCCCAAATGATGAAGAAGGCCAATGAACGATATGATTTGTGTTCCAGAGACCACCAACCAAGACAAATGATAATGTCCGGACCTTCTCAGGTAGCAACGTATCTCATCATGTGGAGGACACCATTCCAAACAGAAGAGGCAAAGGGGTAGAGAATGAAGAGGCGAAGTATGTCCTCCCGAGATGAGAGGCAATCACTGCATTGTTCGAGACCTTGGAAACCCTTATTGCATAAAATTTCCCATGTGAGAATGCGTTTATGGGCAACAAGACAAGAGAAGCATTTCAATTTGAGGGGAAAATTCCATTTTGAAGCCCTCTCCAACCAAGGGTAAACTGGCATTTGTCTTGCAGGCCTAGAGATTAAATTGTATGCTTCCTTGACAATAACCCTCCCCTATTGTGAGCCACCAAACCAGATCAACTTGTCTACTTTTGGAAAGAGGACTATCCTAGACAATTTTAGATTGGTTATGTAATTCTACCATTCTAGTAACAATGCCTCCGGAAGTTCAGACTGTAGATCCTCTTTCCAATGAGTATAGAAAGGAGTTGATAGGGCCACATTTGTTAAATATTTGATCACAAATAAACCCATGTTATTTAGGCAGATGATGAGATCAAGTGATAGGATATGAGAATCAATCAACCGTGGGAGCGAGTCAAGCCCTTTTGTAAGAGTGGATCTGGAACCAACTGCCCACCTAAGATTACCAAAAAACTAATGTTTTGTCGATAGAAGGCTTTTCCAAGAATAGGAGATGTGTGAGGGATCTAGAGCACCATTACGCAACCACATAATAAATTCCTTGTTCTGCATATATTTAGTGCCAATTACTTGTTGCCAAAGTCCTTCGTCGAACAATGCTTGCCATAATTGTTTTAAGAGGAGAGCCATATTGACAGTGGCGATGTCTTTAGTGTAATGCCCCACTTAAATCTTATCCTACAAATTTTGTTAATGTTTACATTATCTAAAAATATTGAGAAATATAGGTCTAATATAAAATTCATGATTTCCATTATTTAAATTCTCCACTTACCTTCTCAAATTGAATATTGGGTAGAATTTGGTCTCCTTCCATTATTTCAAAATGTATGTATTCATTTTACATTACCCAATGTACCCTCATATTTATTAAGGAGAAGACATTGTCCTCTCCATGTAATTACATTTCACATTCCCCCATGTACCCTCACATTTACTTGGGAGAAGACATAGTCTTCTCCAACTCATTATCAATATATATATTCATTTCACATTACCCAATGTACCCTCACATTTATTAAGGAGAAGACATGGTCCTCTCCATGTAATTACATTTTACATTCCCCAAAGTACCCTCACATTTTCTTGGGAGAAGACATAGTCCTCTCCAACTCATTATCAATAAATATATTCATTTCACATTACCCAATGTACCCTCACATTTACTAAGGAGGAGACATGGTCCTCTCCATGTAATTGCATCTCACATTTCCAAATGTACTCCTAGCTTACTTGGGAGAAGAGAAATCAACTATAGGGATGGGTGAGAAGTGAATGACATTAATGAGAGGTGGTTGAGATGGAGAAGGGAAGGAGGGTATAAAAAGGGAAGGGGGAAGGGAGAAATGGGGGAGTTTTTGGGAGGTTTTTCTTATGATTGTGGGGGGGGTTGGTTGTGATTGCTTGGACTTGTTATGATTTTGGGGAGACCTTGGAAACCTATGGAGGTTTCTTGGGTTTGAGAGGAGGAAAAGTATTGTTATCTGGTTTTGCACATTCTTCTTGAGGACACACTATATCTGGTTGGACTCGGGCACGGAGGGCTAGGGAACCTGTGGAGGTTTCCTGGGCTAGGAATTTGTTTCCTAGTTGACTGGGTGGTAAATCCGGTTGGGTCGGTGAGAAGGAGCGTTCAACTGGAGCTATACGACAAAGGTATCGTCATCAACCGCTGGAACAAGTAATTTTCCATGAACTACTCTTGTTAAGTTGATATCAATGGAATGCTCATCTTAATTTATGTTGCTTATGATAGAATGATAAGATGTTAAATGTTTAAAACTTTGTGAGAAGGTCAACAAGCTCCTTTTATTACTTGCAAATCAACAATAAAATAGATCTGTTAGTGTATAATAGATTGAGGCTCTAATAATAGGAATCAGGTTCTTACACATGGTATCAGAGCTAAGTTAAAACCTCTAGGACCTATGGACCCTTATTTTGGCTTCCTTCTCAAATTGTTAATTTAATTTACCTCCTCTTTCATACTCTAATCTGACCTTGTCGCTGTTAAGCTGTTGTGGTTAACACCTTTGGCATTGTCTTTTGAGCTGAAACAAGAAAATGTCAGTTAAATATCATTCATTCAACACACAAAATTATTAGTCACCTAGCAGAACAATCACTAATCCGTCTTCAATCCCTTTTCTTATTGAAGTGGAAAGGAATTGAATCTTCAATATTCCTCTATACTGTCACCATAATGAGTTAATTCTGGGCTACTGCTTTACTGATAATGAAGTTGGCTTTACTAGCACTCTGTTCGGTTTCCCTACTCTGTTTGAAAGTTGCTCGATCCAAAGGTTGGAGGCCTTGCACCTACTTCCTGTTGTAGAGGTGGTCTGGTGATTTCTCACCCATGGGATTTGGTCAACTCTACTCACTGCCAGATGTGAAGGTGAGGCAGCTCCCCTCCCAGACATGGCGCACGAAGTCCATTCGGGTATGTCTTTGTCCACATTAACTATCTGGATTGTGGAGGAAAAGGATGCACTTGTTTAAGTGGCATTTTACTTTGTTTTTCCCTTATTAGGTTGGTTTTCTAGACTTTGCCTGGAAGGGTTTCAGGTTTTCCTGGAGGGGTTGCACTCCATGTTACCCGCTGCCCAATAAAGGGTATTCTTCTGTATGTACTCTGTGAGAATGTAAACGATAAATTTCGGTTTTAATACCTTAGGTTTTGGCCCGCTCATTTGTAAGAGCAAGAGCCTTTGTAAGGTTTTGACGCCGGAAACTCTGCGGCTTTGAAGTGGTATAAATCTGAACATTTGTCTTTTCTCATGAATATGCAGGTATATATGTCGTTTGACTTTCACATTTAAGTTATGGTCAGCTGTTCTTTTCTCTATTCTAATAAGCGACCATGGATATTATTTCCTCTACGGGTTATTATTCAGCTTGCTTCGATTTCTTTTCCATATTGTGGTTCTACTATAGGTGGAAGTGACGGTTCTATTTTTCGTTATAAGCTTGTATGCATCACAGTCTTTGGGTTATTCTGGGTTTTAGTCTTGTGTTGAAGGGGTAATTCTTTTATCATTTACAGTATTGTTAATAACCAGAATTATATTCGTGAACACAGTGTCAGCTGTTTCAATTTGGTATGAGGGTTTTATTCTCAAATAACTTTCATTTCTATGACTTATTCTCTGCTGGGGGCCTCTGTCCGTGGCTATCCAATTAGGGTGCACAGAGGTATGGTATTTGCACCATTATTTGCGCTCATTATTCACTCACAGTTCAAGCTTCTTTGGCAAAATCCTCTAATTTACATGGCTGGTTTTGTGCATGCAATAGGCCTCATAATTGTTTGAATTTCTAAGTTAGCACCAGTCTTATTTTTAAAACAGTCTACTCCTTAATTTCTTAAAAAAAAAAAGGGTTCCAGTCTTTCAAAATCTATAAATGTTTCTTCATCAAAAGAAGTTCCAATCCTTCCAAAAACAAAATATATAATCAGTTGGGTTCTGGTTTCATAAGATTGAAACAGAAAGTGTTAGCTTTCCGCCCACTTTGGTAGCTATGTTTTGAGAGGATTACCATGATTTCCATGTTGTCAAAACTCTCACTGTCTTCTAATAAAGTCAATCTGACATTCGATGCTTCAACTCAAAAGCAGAATTAACACCATAGCTAGCACTCTCAAAGCTAAAGCAACGAACGTCGATAACAACAGAGTGAGAACTGTGTGCGAGCAGGGTCAACTTGAAAAATGCATGCATTCTTTACATTCATTGGACCGGTTCTCAAACTCTTCCACATATGCATGTCTGCTTGAGGAATGCATTCAGAAGAAAAATATCTCAAAAGGAAGATTAGTTCATGCCCATATGAATAGTAACAAGGAATTCAAACCAGATATCTCTGTCCTAAACATCCCTTTTAAACATGTATTGCAAATGCGGAAGCATAGACGATGCATGCAATTGTGTAGCCAATTTTGACTGGATGCATAACTTTAAACGATTTGGATTTTGAATTGAAAAGAAAATCTTTGCTGAAAAAGAAATAAACAGGGACAAAATATGGCCATTGACTGCTCTTTGACCTATGATAAATTTAAAATTTAGAGCATGTTAGCATGGGCTAGATTCATAAGGTCATAAATATGTTTCAAATATATATATAATGGCTGCTGTACTAGATTTCTTAAAAAAAAATCAATGTTGCTGCAAAAGAATGCACTTTAAACTGTTGATGAAAATTTGACTTCTTCCCTCAAGATGATACTGGCCATTGGTTGTTTGATGAACACTAACTGAAGCCAAGAATCAGTAACACAGAGTTCATCACATATTGCAATACAATTTTGACTTTACTTCTCAAGCCAATTTAGGTTATCTGTATGATTAGCAAGAGAAGAGATCTTAGCCATATAGAATATTAGAACCATCTTAAGCTCATAACAATTAATGATGCGAGGTTATCCAATTTCTCATCAAGTCCTCGAGACTGGTGATGCACTACAGTAATCCCTGAAGATGACTACTGATGCAAAATGTGCTACTGGTGTATCTGAAGATGTCTGCCAAGCATATCGCAAGTTTGTTGATCCATATTTCATTGTTAACCTGTACACATTCTTGCCACAACTGTACAAGCCTGAGATGATCCACAATTCTTTGAAGATCCCTCAAGGTCTTTTCACACTTAATTGAGAGGATATACTTTAATGAAAATATTAGCCTCAATCTTATATGAAGTTTCTATGCCATAGACCTTAATATGATTTTGCAATATAAATCAACCTTCAATTTTAATGCATGTCATACCTTGAGAGATGAGACGTTTATCTGTCAATAGGAGTGCTTGAAGTTTCTTTTAATAACTTGTTTCCTTGTGATGAGGATTCATGCTTCATACTATCCATGGTCCTAATGTGTTGATATTGAAACTGCCTTCAGACAAGCCAAGTACGAAGGCCTTAATGAAATTACTGCTCATAACTGACACGGAACTGATTAACCTTTGATTCCTTTAGAATTGAAACTACAGTATCCCACAGATATGTTTGAAAATGCCGTCCAACATGATGGAGAAGGAAAACCTTACAGCTCCAGATGTTGTGCTTCAAGTTCATAGAGTTTCCACTGTTGCGAGTAAGCCTTCTGAGAGTTCAGAGATATAGGCAGGCCGCACTTAACACTTGACTTAAGTAACTTCAATGTAACTCTTATTAAGACTGTAATTATTTCACAGATCCGCTATTTCATAAATTGAACTTCATCCAAGATGCTAGAGTGCAACAATCTCAGATCACACAATCATTAGATTCAGACCAAATTTTCATAAATAAGCTGAACACAACCACCATCATAATTGAGCCTACAAATGTTAGGTTGACACAAATAGGGCTCTGCCATTAGTAAATAGAATCTAACATGAGCAATTTGAGTACCATGGTCAAATGGAACTAATGATCGAATAATCTGCTTTGCAAAGAGGATAATCAATCTGTTTAAGGTAAAATATAAGTGTTGGAAAATAAAGAAGATAAACACTTTTAGCCTGCTTCATTTCCAACTTATTTGGCATGAAGTGGTAAAAATGATTATCTCTGATTGATAACCATACAATTGGTCTAGATTGGCCTTTGTGGTGATGTGGTGATGCTTGCTACATAGACTAGTGATGCAAAATATATGTGTACCTTGAAGAAAGGACAATGACACTGTACACCCAATCAAGATATTTTTAGATGGACAGGTAATTTTAGATGGGCATTCCTTTCCACACAGTTTAATATTACTCAGTGTCATCCAGAGGACAGGCAGACATTACAGTCGATGTGAACAGGAATAGTTTCCAGGAAAATAGCTTGCCTGTAGTTAACATTTCTCAAGTTAGGTTCCAGCCATACTTAACTGTTAAAATCAAATCCGGAAAATTCTGGGTGTGTAAACCAAGAGGGTATTCATCTAGATTTCTAAAACGTAATTTTCAGCTTGCTGGAAATTCACATTTCAGTGATATTTTGGTTGAGGGGAGGTCCCAAAAGCATCTATTTTAACCCTCATACATTTTCCATCCCAAGACTAATCATCTAGTAGTGCTAAGGCACTTGTAGGGTGGTTGTCATACCCAAGTCAGATTCTTGTACCTACATTTTTTTGTAGATTTTACAATTTACCACATGGGACAGCAAGTTGTTTTAAGTCATAACTCTCTATAACTAGTATCTCATTTCAGAACGCTTATTAAAGGATCTCATTTCAAGACCAAAACTGATCAGAAGCATCAAAAACACCTCTAAAACCACCACTAAATCATGCTATGAAGGGCATTCATGTTTACAGAAAAATGTGATCTGCTAAAGAAATATTACAAAAGAAATACACATCATGACACCAAATAGAGGCCACACAGGCTTCCCTTTCCTACATAAGCAGAGAGGGAGGACCAGCATGTCTGCTTTGGCTCCGATCTCAAGAGAGCTATATCTTTTATAAAAATGCCATATCTAGCTGAAATCTGCATAGCCAAGTCTAATCTAAAAGTTGAAACTTCATACAATGGAACAGATTATCTCAACATGAGAAGTTGATCGACATCGTCATTTCTATTAGAAGATGAATGCTACTGTAATCTCATCCTACATACTCCAACATATCTACTCACTCATCCATTTGTCCCTAAAAAGGTGCCCTTTTCGTCAAAATTTCAAAAAAGGCGCAACAAAGAGATGACTGGATATTCAGAATGATCACCTACAGACATTATTTTCACAATTCCCTGATTCATACTATGTAACTACCAAATATAATATTCACAGCCAGTTTTTCAAATATTATATTAATGTTTGCAAGATCCTAAATCTATATCCTTTCTGTGCCATCACCTATCCCAAAACCTTCAGGCGTGTACCATCATTCATGGATGGTTTCGACTTTCTCTTAAACCCTGCTATTGCTGATGTTGCTTCTTCTCAGTCATGGCATTTTAGCTAACTTAGTCATTGCATTAGAGTTGGAGATCACAAACTAACGAGATCAAATGACAAATCCAAGAGTTGTTGTATCAAAGTGTTCCTCCCTGTGCGTAGTTACTCTCATTTAAGGAAATAATGATGTTCTAGGGTTCTTCACATTGACTTGCCAAGCAATAAATAGGAATCATTTTTAATATTCATAATCTTTTTATATGTTAAAAGGAAACTAATTACTTGGGGAGAATGTTTGTCATTAAGAACACATTAAAGACATAGATACTTGGATAGAATTATATCTAAATGAGTAGTGAATCATTCAGGATTCAATTTCAACTACCTCGTTGATGGGCATAATAGATGCTAATTCCAACTATAACTTGATGATTTTATCATTATTCTTCAAAGGCATCTTCATATTTACTAAAATGTAGACTAGAATATTTTGTAGACTCTTTTCAATCATTCATTATATGCCATTTAGACAAATTGTACTTTTGTTACTAGAAGTCGTTAAACATTTGGCTTTTTCACGTTTACCTATACAGCTCTTTTTGACACTTACGAGTCATTTAGGATTTGGATTTTGATAAGAGTGAGTGATGATTTTCCTTGATTACTCCTGAGAGTGGCTCGGACTGAGATAGTGACACTCCCATTGTTGGTCCTGATGTGTTTTTACAGCGGATGGATGTAAATGACCAATCAACTATATTAACTTCTTGATGTTTCTGTTGGATACCTATACCAATAGGTTTCATATTTCATGATTGGATATCAAAGGTCCAAATATGCTCTGCTTTGATAAAACAAAGATCCCATATTTTCTTAGGAAGACAATGTCTGTCTCAAATTTCATAAGAGCTCAATTTTGATGGGTGGTCCAACAGTCTAATCTGGATCATGCCATGTTTTCAATTTCCATGTTGTAGAATAGAGAATGAAATCTGTCCAAACTGTTTAATCTTGGCAGATCAGTAGCTAGGTAGAGAAACTAAGGTTCCCAACTGCTTAATCTGGGACCTTGGAAGGAATAAGGGTTGCATTAGATAGGGAATGAGAGAAAAAAGCCAATGAAAAGAAAAAGGCATTCAAAGGGTTTGCAAGTCCAAGTGCACCCTCCAAGAAGGAACAAAAAAATGTTAGAGAACTAGTTGGGTAGGTAGATGGGGTTGCAGAAGTGGTGTCTCTTTCAAAATCAAAGTTGCTGAAACATCTACAGCAAGAGCAACACACTGCAGCATGACTAACTCCCTTGTTTTCACCTGTATTTCACTCATTACTAACACCCTTTCCCAAGCTGCACAGAGCACAGAAATTTATATCTTTGA
>APFE031334283.1:27836-58928 GCA_000404065.3 Pinus taeda | reverse complement strand
CTAGCTTACTTGGGAGAAGAGAAGTCAACTATAGGGATGGGTGAGAAGTGAATGACATTAATGAGAGGTGGTTGAGATGGAGAAGGGAAGGAGGGTATAAAAAGGGAAGGGGAAAGGGAGAAATGGGGGAGTTTTTGGGAGGTTTTGCTTATGATTGTGGGGGGGGGGAGGTGGCTGTGATTGTTTGGACTTGTTATGATTTTGGGGAGACCTTGGAAACCTATGGAGGTTTCTTGGGTTTGAGAGGAGGAAAAGTATTGTTATCTGGTTTTGCACATTCTTCTTGAGGACACACTACATCTGGTTGGACTTGGGCATGGAGGGCTAGGGAACCTATGGAGGTTTCCTAGACTAGGAATTTGTTTCCTAGTTGGCTGGGTGGTAAATCCGGTTGGGTCGGTGAGAAGGAGCGTTCAGCTGGAGCTATACGACAAAGGTATCGTCATCAACCGTCGGAACAGGTATTTTTCCATGAACTACTCTTGTTAAGTTGATATCAATGGAATGCTCATCTTAATTTATGTTGCTTATGATAGAATGATAAGATGTTAAATGTTTAAAACTTTGTGAGAAGGTCAGCAAGCTCCTTTTATTACTTGCAAATCAACAGTAAAATAGATCTGTTAGTGTATAATAGATTGAGGCTCTAATAATAGGAATCAGGTTCTTACATTTAGTCCCCCAACTACCAAGGATAGTAAGATGATTGATGAAATCCATGCTAGCCAAATGGGTTTTCCTTTCTCTGCTTGTACTAGCCCATAGAAAGCGAGAAGTGATGGTTTTTAATTTATTGATCACACCCTTTAGTAACTTGAAGATGTGCATCTAGTAGATGGGAATGCTATGAAGGACATATTTTATCAAAATAATTCGCCCCCAAAGATATATCCAATTGTTTGTCCAATGGTTGAGCCTCTTCTCAATTTTATGAATGAGCCAATCCCAATCACATATTTTGTAACCATTCAGTTTCAATATAAAGCCTAGGTATTGGAACCCTCCATCCATATGAGCAGTTTTTACCCCAAAAATATGAGCAATATGTAATGTCACTTCTACATCTGGGTCATTTGAAATCAAGAAGGACTTGGAATTTTCATGTAAAAGCCAGAAGCAAGACCAAAGTCTTGAAGGACAACATGAAATGTTAGCCATTCTTTAGGATCAGACTTCTCAATGGTCATGGAATCGTCCACTAATATCGGGTGTGACAAGGAGATAGTCGAAATTTGGCATCCAGATATGAGCCCATGTGATCTGGTAGCCTTGATTTTCCTGCCTAGGCTGTCAATGACTATAAGGAATAGTAATGGTGACATCGTGCAACCTTGTCTGAGCCCTATGGAGGCTGAGAAGAAATTTGTAGGGAGGCCATATATCATGATAGCAAAAGATGCAATTTTTATGCATGCTTTAATACATTTTATCATTGTTTTTCCCAGACCAATCTTTTCCAAAATCATCCACATAAGTTCCTAGTCAACACAATCAAAAGCTTTTGATAAATCTATCTTCATAAGCCAGGGATCCAAATGGTTTTTCTTGACTTAATGAATGACCTCTCGGGAAATTGCAACTGCGTCATGGATCTACTTATGCTTAAGAAAACCAAATTGCTCCTCAGAAATATGTTTGGACAAGACAGTCTTAAGACTATTTGCAATTATTTTTTGTATGAGTTTATAAATTGTGTTGCATAATGAAATTGGGTGAGAGTCAGAAAATGATACCGGTTTGGAGACCTTGGGAATGAGACAGATGAAGGTTGCATTTGCGGCTCCAAAGACCCAGCCGAGATCCCTAGATTCTTCAACCATCTCAGTCAGCTCTTCAATCATTATATTATGAAAATGCAGGAAGAGTTCCATGGTCCACCCATCGGGTCTGTAACTTTTTCCTCTAGCCAGACCTTTTAATACTTGGAAAACTTCTTCCTGTGTTACAGGTCTATCCATTTGAATGTTGTCTTTTGGATTGGACCAGGAAGGGAATAACTCACACATTGCCAATGGTTTGCAAAGTGGAGCATGTGGCCTAGCGTTGTATAATAGCTGAAATGGTGCCTTGCCCTTGCTTCAATATTTGATTGATTGTTAAGCAGTTCTCCTAATTTTGATTTGATGCTCCAAATTGAGTTTTTTTCGTCTACAAGAGACATGATTATAAAAAAAAATATGTTATTCTTATCACTTGCTTCAATCCATAAAATTCTTCCCTTTTGTTGTAATTCCTTAGCCTCACATTGAAGGATTTTAGATCTTCTAATTTCCAATTGAAGAATCTCATGTTTTTTTTACAGAAAAATAAGTAGGGAACCTAGGGTCCTCTAGAATTTTTGCCTATTGATCAATGAAGATGAGATCCTAAATATTCATCTGTCTCTTTTTAATTTCCCATACTATGTCCTTCGCCTTAAGTGATCGCATCTTCTGGTTGATTTTTTCCATCTTCCGAGGATAAGATTCTTCACTAGGGGACTACGAGGATGAAATAACCAAAGCGATAAAGTCTGGGTCCTTTAGCCAAAAGTGATTAAATTTGGAAGGAGGGGATTTATGGATATGAATCCCATTCCACTACAGCAGGATAGGGAAACGATCAAAGATTTGAATTAACAGGATGTTGGACTGCAAATCCTTTAGGTTGCTAGCTAAAGTGGCTCGAACATAGAAGTGATCCAGTCGCTTGTCTAGTCCCTGCTCATCTTGCCTCTTGTTCCTCCAAGTTGGACCCAATGGATTCAACATGATGTCCCTTAGAAATTTCTTCAAGAAAAGACCTTTGAAATAACCTCCCAAAGAGTCTGGGCGACAAATAGAGCCCAAGTCTCTGAAGAGTCGATTGAGAAGTTAAGGTCTCCTACCAAAATAAGAGATTCAAGATCCAAAAGGCCAATGAAATCTGCACAATTCCAGAAGTCCTTTCTATTTTCATATGGGGAATAGACATTTATGATGCGAAGCCGAGTCTTAGTTCCTCTGCGTCCTTGAAATAATGATTGCCAACTTAGAGCTGTAAGCTTTGAAGTAGTACCGTTCTACTTATAAATCTATAATGTACATATTATTTGACATTCTCTCACTTGGAAATGGATTGAATTATTTTTCTAATTGAATTGAATTGATGACTTAGTTAGCATAGGTTTATTTAAAGCGTATTTCAAGCATATCATTTTTAAATTTTTTTGAATTATATTTAATTAATAAAATATTTTAAAATATATATCATTCGATGAGCACAACCTTAAATACACTTGAGTTATGAAATGAGATCCAATGTATTTTACTGATAATTTAATGTTGGTAATAAATACACTTGAGTTATGAAATGTGATCATATATATTATGTACTTTTACTAATAATTTAATGTATTTATTACAAGCAAACATGCATGTACCTGAAACCAAGTTTAAATTTGGATAGTGAGATCAACAATTTTAGCTAGTTTAATTAATATATCTAGTTTGTTACAAGAAAACATGCATGT
The DNA here is from genome assembly GCA_000404065.3 of Pinus taeda. Classification (NCBI taxonomy): domain Eukaryota; kingdom Viridiplantae; phylum Streptophyta; class Pinopsida; order Pinales; family Pinaceae; genus Pinus; species Pinus taeda. Next base: position 55,438 of record APFE031334283.1, on the reverse strand, counting down.
ACCTGAAACCAAGATTAAATTTGGATAGAGAGAGAAACAATTTTAGCTAGTTTAATTATTATATCTATCTAAACTAGATAGTTAAATAAATTTTAATGTTTTCGTTACAGTAAAATTTAACTGTCTAGTGCAAAGTCGCATTAGATGACCCAGACAATGTGTAACATTGGGTATGTCACTACTTTCACCTTACTAACTACTTCCCTCGTTTTAGTGATGGATTCAATCTAACAGAAGGGAGGATTCCTTGGTAGACATTAGGGATCAAGTAAACCCAAGGGTCTTAAGCTAAGTGTCTCCTATAATAAAAATCCGCTGGATATAAATATAAACAAATTAAGGTTTGAGGTAGATGAAATGGTAAATTCCATATTGGGGTTCAAGGTAGTTGTGGTTCAATCTAGAGGCTACACTAGACCTAATGAGGTTCAAATAGGTTTATTGAACACCTCAAATCAACAAAATCTCTGCTATTACAAATTAGGATTTTAAATCAACAATTTACATTAATATTAAAGTTTACAACAACAACAAATTTAGATGTTAAAATTATGAATAAACAATTTAGAATGAAGGATAAATTAAAGAATAAACTAGAAGCTAAGATACAACAAGTTTTTATGGTCGGTAAGGCAAATAACAATACTTAAAACTTCATATATAAGCCCTAGAAAAATGGCTAAAAATGCATATGAAACAACAATTTGACCTATCCAATACATTTTTCAACAATATCTAACCCTATGACATGGACCGACTAATCATTAAATGTTGAAAATATTAGATTTTTCCATAAATGAACCTTAATGTATTGTAAAACAAAAAGAAAAATACCACAAGAGATATGGACTGGTGCCTTCTCAATCTAGGGCATATGAAGTATAGGATTCAAACAATTATAGGGTTTCCTTGGAGTGATAACTAGATCCAAACAAAGTAGAGAAAATAAACTAATTTACCCTAGGGTTTTAGATCTAGGTTCTCAAATTTTCTAGATGATTAAGAGAAAGAAAAAACTATCTATATTCATTAGATACTTGCAAGAAGGGTTTAGCTTAACAAGGGACTATGAAGAAAATACCAAATAAACTAACTTAACACATGAACATTCATCCCAAGAAACATAATACCAAGGAAAAGCAAATAAACCAACTTACGTCACCATGCATCTTCCAAGATCTATCATAAGCATCCATGAAAATAGATCACATCACAAAATAATTCCATCCATGAAAAGAGTTCACATCACATAAGAATTCCATCCATGAAAAGTTGCTCAACTAGGCCTCCATGATGCACAAGATAAAATAATACTAATCAAAAGACAAATGATCTCAAGTTGTAACAATTATCCTAAGATTTAAATCACTCCCTTATATATATCAGTGAAACCAAGTGATCTAATCCTCCAATTAGAATAAAAGTCCTTGAAAACACCAAAATCCATAATATAGAGTGGATAGGTCATCAAGTTGACCCCAAAATATAGCACCAATGATGAAATAACATGCAAAACACTTCAAATAACCCACATGTGTGAGAAACAATGCCTCCAAGGGTGATGCCATCATAAAAAAAGGCATGTCTTAACATAAAAGAGGTGTAATGAATAGATCAAAGGGTTTGTTGCATCTTACAAGTCATGTTTCATCATCCAAAAGTGGTGCCTCATCACCAAAATAACTCTTTCAAGCCAATGCCAACATTTAAAGAGGCCACATCATCATCAAATGCAAGCTAAGGTAAGGCATCGTCAAACTAAGGTAGGATGTCCTTATGGTGAAAGGTTCAAAGTTCCATCAAAAGGGATCCTAAGTCATCATCATCAATCATCAAGAAAGAGAAACACCAATAAAGAATGTGTAATGTCATCTTGGGGGTGTCCTATCATTTCAAGGGTACACCTACTCCCAAAGCAATGTCCTAGACCATAACATCAATGTCAAAGGTCTTGAGGGTGGTGAAGGGTCTGGCATCATCTATGCCAAATTTTCATCAAGCTCAACGCTCCTCAAAATTCCTCCAACATCCTCGAACAAGTGCTTTGCATCATTTTGAAATGATGGTTGGAGGTTCTCTATCAAGTTCTAAAAAAGCATCACATTATCCCTCAAGGTATCCTAGCTACACCTCAAACATCATCTAACACATACTCAAGGAATTAAGTGAGATGTACATCATGGGTATAATAACCATAATAACACCAAGGTGGACCATATTTAAGTTTAATGACATCACATTACTTCACATAAATATCATCTTCAAATGCCCCAATAGCTTATAATTGTATACAAGTTGCCAAACATAGCTACGAGAGAGTTATTGCATAACTTATTAAGTGTCTCCATAGGATGACCCTTTCAAATGATAGGTGCAAGTGATAAGTGTTATGGATTGGGTTTTACTTCATTAAAGGTGTTATAGCCTTATACTAGGTTTTGTAAAACCATCATCCATGAGCACCTCTATAGAGAGTGTTCTTAGCTACTTGAGTTATCTTCCCTCTCCTATGTTTTTCCAAGCCCCTGATTTTCCTTTTCTTTGCTTTAATTGGCTTGTTTAACAAGCTCATTGATTATCATGTAAAATTGATATAACACCCTTTAATAATGGGTAGTTTATTTCTTCATGATAGGTGGGATGTTCTTTGAGAGTTCTTTTTATTTTGATAGGGAGAAATATGTACAAGTATTCTAGAAGAGAGTGGCTATATAAGAGGGGGTAGAGTTCATTCTATAATTGGATTTTTAATGCTTTACATCCCTTTCCATTTTTTTTGTTTTTACATTTGTCTTATGTTGTTTTTAATGATGACATTGACCTCGAGAACTTTGGCTCCTTTTTCTCATAGCATGATGTCTATAGGGAAACAATATGAGAAACTGAAAATAACCAATCAAAATATGGGATAATGATACAAGGAAAACATGGAAACTATTAATTACGAATGTCATGGACAAGTTACCATCATCATAGCCTCTTATTTGTGCCCCTCCTATATAATGAAAAAATACACTAAGGAAGTTCACATTCGATAAGAAGAAAATAATAGCCACCAAGGTGAAGTAAGAAAACAAGTAAAAAACCCAAACATCATAGTTTATCATCCAATTTCCACTTGCGATCCTTGCTAGAATTCCAGAAACATTGAATTAAAGCACTTTCATGCAAAAGGGGTTAATGTACCTCACAATAGATGACCCCATCTTCATTTATTAAACATGATAATCAAATGCATGTACAAAGTAAAGTGTGGGTGAGAGGCATCAAATATTTCCTATCTATGGATCATGGTAGGGGCTACTAGCTGGTAAGTTACATCATGGGAGAAAAATCTTCTCCTAGGGTTACTCACACATGTAGATTGGTAACATATAGCTCCAACTAAAATACATGTGATCATCATTGAGTGCATCATCCATGTGCTCAAATGAAGAGTGCATGAGAATCCCAAAAATCCCTAGTGCGTGTAGACATAAAACTTGCATCACTCTAGAATTTGCTATATTCTACAAATGAAAGTATTAATAACAATGTGGCAAGGTGATAATGTCCTCCTAGAACAAGAAAAGTTATAAACATATAAAAAATATAAACTAAACTCTCATTTTAATTTTTTGGAATAAATAAGCAAATAACCATGCAATGTAATTAGCGGGATAAAAAAAACAAGGCGTTGATGGACAAATCTCTCTTGCGAACAAGAGCAATCTCCCTAGATATGGAATCCAAATCTAGAACAAAAAAAATAGTAATAGAAAATTTTCTATAAGTCTATAACTATCAAATCATAGATGAGAAAAAATATGACGAGTGTTTCATACCTTGTTAATCAATATTTGTCCTCACTAGTTGCTTGTAATATTAGCTCCTAGCTTTGTCTGTAGTCCTCAAGAAGAAGAAACCTACAGATAGACAAAAAAAACAAGAGATCAAATCACCAATATACAAATATGATTTGAAAAATACCTACACATATGATCAAGGAGATATGTAATAAAAACTATCAAACGTAGACAATGTTTATGGGAAAGAAATGTATTATTGTATTAATCATGAAAGAAGTGGTAACAAGCTTAGCCTTGATGTTGCATATCCCCTTCCAGTTTCTTCCTTCATTCCAATGCCTTTCCTTCAAAAGTAATGTGGTCAAAAGGTTAGTATTTGAGTAGACTTTCACCAAACTTTCTTCAGATTTGCTAACTAACCATCTTAATGGGAGATGGTTCTATTTGTAGGCTTGGGAAGGGATAAGAGGTGGATAAGGGATGGAGGTTAAGATACAACAAGGTATGGACGCGATTCATATCCAAACCTCTTGGAGGAGATGCCATCAACGAGGCTTCTGGAATATAAGCTTCTCGTATTCTTTTTATTTTTACTTTTGTTAAAAACTTGTTGCACCCTATGAATTGGGAAAGTACGATAGTATCGCAAGTTAGGAGTTAGACACAGTGTGACAACCTAGCAGCATCACAGATAAATATGGTCCCAACTATGACACCTTTTAAAATTAGGGTTTTTTAAAGGTATTTTCATAAGATTCTTATATTCTAGAGAAATGTTTTTCTTCGATATTAATAAGGGATTAATGGATATTATGCTTCAGATGATGAAGGATAGGGGTACGACATCAATTTCCATGAATCTGAAAAAAATAATGTGTAATAGAATTCCCCTCAAGATATGAATTCAGAAAAGGATTGATGACTAAAGCACTTTATCATGCAAAGGCAAAAAAACAATATATCAACTGGTTGGAAACTTGCCAACAAAAAATGAAGAATTATATTACAATAATATCGTATGCTCACCTCTAAGGTAGGAACTCCCATAATCATAATACAAATGACTCAAATCATAGGTATTGATATTTAAAGATCCATGTCAAATAAGGAATATCATGACCACCAACATACATCATGGATCCATTCCCACCTGACTCAAGATGAACATAACCACTAGACATACACTATGGATCTATGCAACAACATAAATACTCAAAACACTCCATCACAACTTGGATGCAACAGACAATATCCAAGGTCTTCATCTCTATCATGCCATAGTATGAATCTAACCATGAAAATCAATGTGTTGGGGTCGAACATGGTAGAAATATCCCTATCATCTGTCAATGATGAAAATTGTTAACATACACGAAAGAAACCACCAATAATGACAATGGACTTTTAGGTACTTGAGTACATTTTATGGAGTGTGAATAAATGATTTGAAGTCAAACACTCATAAAATTAATCAATCGAAGGTCAATGATGTAAACTATCATCGAAGGTAAGGAAAACTTACATTGAGCCATACAAGCTCCAAGGTACTGAATGGTTTCGAAATCAACTTCTTAGATAATATATTGAATTCGATATGAAGTGATTCATCATAGGATGGCCTTGATGTATCCCCCATCAACAACATGAAACATGTACAAAAAATTTAAAGTGGAATAGACCACAAAGTGATTTAGGACTGACTCAAGGATGGTCGGTGTGATAGAAGGCTTTAAGTACTATAGAAACTAGCTAATTCAAATATGGCGAATGTGATAGAAGGCTTATAAACTAAAATTAGGTTGAACTTCTCTTGAACATATTGATGACATGAAAATTATCTTGGAAGCATTGACACAAAAAGTGAACTAGACTTGTCAAAGGGGTATGATCAATGAGATACAAGTAGATTTTCCCAACCTTGACACAAGGAGTGAAAGGGTGTCATGTTCAAGAGTGACTTGATGCCATATAGAGTATATACACTCCCTTCCCAAATTCTCCCCACCATTTTTGGTGAGTACCTCTTTATTTTTATGAGTCCTTCAGATGATTCCTTTAGAGTATTTTTAATGAACCCTAGGAAGGAGTGGTTTGGTCCCAATTTAGATATGGATCCTTCACTGTTTAAGTTTTACAAGTCTAATGAACGCATAAATTGACATTTTTTCATGTTTAGAGAATTTAAAAAGAAATAAAATGAAACTACAATATGGATTTTTTCGTTTAGATTTAATGACTCCAAAAATAGGATGAAAGATAACTCGTTCCGTTCTTTCAACGTAAAATTTTAATGAGCCCAAAGAAAGTAAATCTTGATGATTTTTCATATTTAGAGAGTTTATCAAATGAAAATTAAAACTTGAAGGGTGTTCTTTTTCATAAATTTAGTCTCTTAAGGAAAAAAAAGGGAGAAAATAATACAAAGGAGAAACTCTTCTAGCCATGATTAACTAGAGTATTTTTTTTTTCCGTAATTCGTCTATTTGGTCCAAAAAGGGGTAAACTTACATTGAACAAATTCCCTTTATAATATTTTTAACAAGCGTGAAAGGAAACAAGTTCACTTGGCAAACTTTTCATGTTTAGGGAGTCTAAAAAGAACTTAAAGGAAGCTCCATAGAGTTCATTTTTCATATAGTTTATATGATCTGAAAAAATTTGATAAAATTATACTCAATAACTTGAGATAACTTTCATTTTTACACAAGCTTAAAACAAAGAAAAAACTATGCTTGAGATAGGTTTAATTTTTACAAGATTGAAATAGAGAAAAATATATGCTTGAGATAGGTTTCATTTTTACAAGATTGAAATAGAGAAAAATATATGCTTGAGATAGGTTTCATTTTTACAAAAGCTTGAAACAGAGAAAAAATGTGTTTGAGATAGGTTTCATTTTTGCAAAATATTTAAATAGAGAAAAAACTATGCTTGAGGGTGGTTTCATTGCCTCCAACATGACCTGTAGAAGATAGTGGCTTAATTCCAACATGATGACTAGAGGCACATGCCCCCTAAAATTTATGGAGGGAGATTTGTTTCATTTTTTAATGAGTTTGGCACATAAAAGAAACTATGGTCATATGACCTATTTAATGTTTTAATTAGCTTGACATAGAAAAGCAATCATGCTCATTGTTGGGTAGCAGAGGGCTCGCATGACAGTGTTGGGGCTCAAAGCCTGCAATTTTGGGAAAGGTATGGTAAGGACTCTGCGAAGTGGGTGGAGTGCGAATTGTAAATGAGTCTAGTCAAAGGGTTGTTCACCCAAAAATAATGTAAAATAATAGGAAGTAAGTCGGTTTGCCCATGGTCTGTAGACCATGAGAATGTATAAATAGAGCGAGGCTCTATGAATAGAAGCTAGTTTTTTGATATGTACTTTTGGATCTGAAATGTAATAGGTTTTTGAAGAGTGAAGTCTTGAAGCATCTGTAAGTCTAAGTCAAGGGTGTTGGTAGGTAGATAGAGGCTCTGCAGCTGTGTGTACAGAGGCCTAGTAGAGTCCGCAGCTATGTGCGCAGATCCCTGCAGCTGAGTGCACAAGGTGGATCTGGATGTATTAGTGAAGGGATTGAATAAAGATAAGTGATTTTGAAATTTTGTGTTGAATTTGAATTATTGCATATCTGGCTTATTTATATAACTGTTTGATCTATGCGTGTATGCTTATGTTATGAGTTTATGCAAATATGTATCTTTTCTTGGTGCGCGAATTGGTTATTTCTGTTAAATGTTTGCTTAAGGACCATAAAAGTAGATCTAATCTATAACAACAGCACATTAATACTTATTAATTTGTTGTTATAGATTAGATATACTTTTTATGGTCCTTAAGCAAACATTTAATAGAAATAACCAATTCGCGCACCTAGAAAAGATACAGATTTGCATAAACTCATAACATAAGCATACACGCATAGATCAAATAGTTATATAAATGAGCCAGATACGCAATAATTCAGATTCAACACAGAATTTCAGAATCACTTATCTTTATTCAATCCCTTCACTAATACGTCCAGATCCACCCTACGCACTCAGTTGCAGGTGTCCGTGCACACAGCTGCAGAGCTTCTATCTACCTACTAACACCATTGACTCAGACTTCTAGATGCTTCAAGACTTCACTCCTCAAAAACCCATTACATTTCAAATCCAAAAGTACATATCAAAAAACGGACTTCTATCCATAGAGCCTCGTTCTATTTATACATTCCCATGGTCCGTAGACCGTGGGCAAGCTGACTTACTTCTTATTATTTTACATTACTTTTGGGCGGACAACCCTTTAACTATACTCATTTACAATTCATGCTCCGCGCACTTCGCGGAGTCCTTACCATACCTTTCCCAAAATTGATGGCTTTGAGCCCCAACACTATTACGCAGGCCCTCTGCTGCCCAACACTCATAAAAATTACCTTGATCATGGGTTCCAAGAGGACAAATCTCTAGAAGGAATACATGTCAAGGGACATACATCGATCATGGCTTCCAGGAGGTCTTCATCAGATGGAAAAATAATGCTCTAGAAGCAATGCATGTCAAGGGACTCAATATGGGTGGGAAGATTAAGTTCCAATGTCACCATTGAAGGGTTCACCATGTCAACTACTAGATCTGGGTCAAAATAAGTCCAGCATACAGTGAGATGCTCAGTTACATCATCAAGTGAAGGCATGGGACAAGTTGCCACATAATTAACCTGTGGTGGGGGCTACATCACTTGCGTATAGGGAAATTTTAGGGATGTCAGATGGTTAGAAATCAGATCAAGACCAACGAATGAAATATGCTCAATAGTCACAATGTTTCCATTATGAGGGAAATACAACACTCAAAAGAGTGTGGACATGACAACTTTCATGGCATAGACAATCTCGCCCAAAGAGTAAATTAAAATCCAAGGGGCCTTGAACTACCATAATATCAATACACAGTTTTTCCTTCCAAGACAATGGGAAGTTGAGGAAGGATCCTTAAAGGTTCACTAGCTCTTATGCTAAAATCCAACACTTTATGAGTAATGGACACAATTTGGGGGGAACCTATAGCTTGCTAAGCAGTGGAGGATATAAGGCTAATATAAGTGCCTTAATCTATAATAGTGTGACATATACTCTTATCACAAACCTACACAATGATATGGAAAGGCATGTAACAATGGAGACAAGGCTTTGTTAGTCTATTCCAATCGAAGGAAATGACCACAATACTTGGATGGTTTTTGTGGGAATGGGAGAAATACCCTCTTGTACAGTGGAATCTGAAGTAATGAGAAAAGTGTGAGCGATATCTACTTCACTCTCTAAAGGGAGAGTGGGATCAATCAATGAGTGAATTGGATTGACCACTTCAACTTCACTCTTCAATGGAAGAGTGAGATAGATTAATGATGGACTCAGACCAATCACTTCAACAACCAACAGTGGGTTGGGAGAAAACTACAAAAACTAGTTGGAAGTTTCTGCTGAGAAACAATAGGGTTTGCCAACAATTTCGAGGCTTCATTCATACAAGGGAAAAGGTGAGTTTGATGACTCCCTTTGCATAACCTACAAGGAAACCCAACTTAACCTTTTTTCCTTGGAACCTTATAATCATTTGTTGATGGACCAATAAAAAGCTGACTTAAAATCCTTAGACCATACTTCTAAGACTGTGGGAATACCAGGGAATGTAGTCACCCTTACAAAGCTTTCAAGGGGAATTGGGTTTGAAATGTATGTTGGAAGGTTGGTAAACATTATCAACACTCATAGTAATGGTTGGTTTGTTGCACCCTTGCTTATTTTCCTTCTTCTTATTCTTCATTTTCTTCTTCTTCTTAGCTCCTTGGTTACTAGCATTAAGACTTTAACTAGGTGGGAAGAAGAAAGGGAAGAAGACATGATGGGTGAATAAGTCAACAGGTCAACGTGAGGTTGGTGTTGTTAGGGTATCAGTTTAGGAGTAGCAAGGGTGTTTGGGACCAATGAAGTTGAAAGCAACCATATTGGTAAACCTATCGTGAATCCGAGAAGGGACAACATAGCCATATATGGAGGACCAATATTTCTAATACAACGAAAAATACAAAGATTCCTGGTAAAAAGGGTTCCTTGATCGGAAAACTCTAGAACAATCTCCATCAAACTCGACCTAAGGCTCTTAAAAAGGAAAGAAAACAACACACCCTATCAAATCTAAGGAAGAAAACATACAAACTTTCCCACAGTGACCACACTAGTTAGCGATGAAATCCAACATCGTGAGATCATTACGAAAAGTGGCCAAAGAAATATTGGGTGGAATACTCGTGTTAGTGACCTACTTAACGGTCCAACCTTGGCGTAAGTACCCTCACATACAGCGGAGCACCCTCCAAGAAGGCCTGAGTGAGTTTAACCAACATTTATCCAAGGTATAGTGAGGATGCCCCCCTCACCATCACCTTATGTCTGAGCTCTAAGATAAAAGCCACTAAGGTCACCACCTATAGCAACCTACCCTAGGGGGACAATTGACAGTTGAACATACACACAACAGGAAGGAAATAAACTCAAAATTCCCTTGAAGAGTTCCTCAAAATGAGGGTAGTCCTCTCAAGTGATCCCTAAGTATTTTTCAACACCATTTGTAATATGTGCAAATCAATGTCACTAAGACCAATTGTTGGCTTGTAGGGGCCTGACCCAGGTTCAGAGGTGATTTAGCCAAACAAATCCCAGTACTACTGGCCCTTTCGGAAACAATCCGCAGAGCGCGGACTAAGGTATCACCCGAAGTAGTATGGGAGGGTGCTAGAACTAGGTTTCTGCACCCTAGAGATGTCTGATGATTTTAGTTGGTCCACAGTTTGACCCTATGCGTGCTTCGCTACACGCACCTATCAGTACCTCGCAACCTGAGATGTTTCCCTCGCGTAGCCCTGCTCGAGGTTTGAACAATGTTATTACCTGAATTCTTACGATTAAACCTGATCTTAGTTGATCATTTAGCTTATCTATATGTGTTTAGTTATCCTTAACAATGTTCAACATTCATATAAGTGCGCGTGATAAATAAACAATATAATTGCATATGGTATCAAACAGAAAATAACACAAGAACAGATGCACAAGATTTGGAATCAACTTCTCTTTATTATCCTTCTTCCTTGGTTACAGAGTCAACTCTGCCCTACGCACTCAGCTACGGGGGTTCACACACTCAGCTACGGACTCTACTAGGCCTCTGCACACTCAACTGTAGAGCCTCTTCCTACTACTACTACCCAAAGTGCTTAGACTCTTACTCTATGCTTTCTATCTTCTAGACTCCATTCGGTTTCTCCACTTGCTTCTTCCTTTTTTAACTACTTTACAACTTAGAGCCTCACTCTATTTATACAATATCATGGTCCGCGGATCATGGGTAGGCCGACACTACATTCAAAACTTACGTTAGACAACCCTATGACTCTAACATACAATTTGTTCTTCGCGCCCACAATTCGCGAAGTCTTTACAACAATAGTACTCAAAACTTGAGCTTTGAGCCCCAAAACATGCTGTGGGGGGATTCTAAGCCCAACAGGCCCCCGACACAAATATCGTGACTCGTCCTTGAGTCACTCTATCCATGCAGTGATCTTGGTGCGGAGTCCCTCCAGCTGGTCCCAAACGGTCTGAAAGTCGACAATGCACTGAGCTGCTGCCTGCTGAAGTTGCTACATTCTTACTTTTGAACCCTCTGTTTCAGGCGTGTTGTGCTGCATCTGTGCATGCATTCCTTGAATCTGTGTGAGCTTTCCTTCAATATCCACCGTGATTGTGAAGGCTTCATCAATCCATTGATGGATGTGCACTTTTATAACTGCTTCCTTGTGGCATGCTGCGTCCACTTGCTATTTTAAAGCCTTGGCTTGCTGCATTCTTGCAAGCCATTAAGTAAGGACTACTATCTGCATAGTCCCTCTAATGCTGTCATATTGTTGCTAGAGTTTGCCTGCCTTGGTCTCCAGTTGCTGGATGTTGGGGTCCTCCTACAACGTAGTGAGGACCTCAAGTGCATGTTCTAACATCTTGGTACAGTCACGGATTGCACCTCCAATCTCTTCCATCCTTGCTGTAATAGCGCTGGCGCGCTGCTCTCTGACCTTTGGGGGAGTGGAAGGTTGTGCCTTTAGCCATAGCTCGGCGATTTGGAGATTCAGCGCCAGCTACACTCTTGTTGTTTCCTCGCGCGCGTTGCAGATGCCACTTGCCAAACGGTGGATCCACACTTTTTTCAGTAGCTCTGCTGTAATGGACAACTCTAGGACATGGCAGCAAGTGTCATCAACTCACTGCACCAACTATCAGTTCAGTGACACCAACTCGTTGCGCTGCAAGCTAAGCTGTTCTATATTAATCTTCTGCTCGCTTAAAACCTGGATCACGTGACTTTCTCTAGCACGGAGTTCTGTTGTTATCCCATCTTGCAGCTAATAAAGTGTGTCGTGGGGAAGGGCAACCAAATTAAGGCCAATGCCTTTTATCGTATTAAGTGTCACCCGATCCGTTGTGTTTTCTGAGACTAGCACTCCATCTGGCAATGTTATCGTATTGGCCATCTTCATGCGTAGCATCTGTTCTGCTGCCAATGTGCCTATTGCGACGTGGGTATATAAGGTATCCTCTTATGAGGACTGCACCTGTAACTCCTACAGCTACACCCTTAGGGCCCCCAACACAGTCTGTTGCTCTATCATAAAGTCTTGGAGTGCTTCACTAATGACATCATGAACCATCTCGCCGATGTCATTGAGATCACCTTCAGTTAAGGTGATCAGGTCAATGGCCAACTTTTAGGCCTTGAACTTATTTCTTGGACCCGATCTTTCTATGATGCGTGGCCGTTTGAGCTATGTAGAGGCAGTCCTTGGGTCCGCGCTCTCTTCTGCAAGTTCTATGTCTTCTGCCTCCTGTCTTGCAGATGCTGCTTGGGCCTCCTCTGCCTGCACTGTGGCGGCTTCTATTGTTTGCGCTGTTGTGGTTACTTCTGCAACCTTCTTCTACTTCAAGGCTACCTGTGCCACTTCACGGACTTCCCTGGCCTCGGCTGCTTCTTTTTCGTTGTGCCTTTTCTCGGCCAATTGGGTGACGCGTAGCTTGTCATCATCCTTTCTTTTTTGTACTGCCGTCTTTTCCAGCTCCTCCAAATCTGGGGCACGCCACTCGGGAGGCCATGTCTCTAACACTATAAAGATCGCGTCGTCAGTGGCTATGAATGGGAGATTCGTCCACTGCTGCACCAGATCCTTTCGTGCCCTATTTTAGATGTTGTGCATGTCTGCCTTGACGTCTGCAAAACTCTGCAGACTATTGTGCACCATGGGGGATAGGCACGACCTCCTATTAATCCACATTCAAATGCTCACCTCCATGAGCACCCAGAAAATCTTGGTATCGCGAATCTATTTCACGTCCGTGGTGGGCCAAAGCGAAGCGTACTTTGTGGCCTTTGGTAAGTCTCAGTTGATGCTTGGGAACTAGCTATCCTTCGACAGTTCTCCTGCTACCAGCAATATGGATAAGAGCAACCACAAATAGTGGAAGGTCTTACCCTATTCTTGGGCCTCGTGAAAGTTGAGAAAAAACTCTTCGCAGAGGAACTCGGCCCAGTTGAACTGGACCCCCTCCGCACATTGTTCGGCCAACGCAACCACTGGCACTGGTACTTCATTGGTGCGACATTTTCTCATTACTTTACTAGCTAGGAGTTGGGTGGCTACGTGCACCCCTTTATCCTTGATACTGGTGATAACGTAACCCCTCTTTTTCTTCTCGAGCTTATATTTTTTCTTCATGGCCTCTGCGAGAGCCAAATCACTGCTTTTTCCTGCTATCGTCACGGGGTCCTTTCCCTTATAGGGAAGTCGATAAATTCAGTGGATGAGATCTGCCGTGAAAGGAATAAGCTCCTCCAACCATAAGTACCCATCATGCACTAGGCAAAGCAGCTGCCTAATGATGAAAATGGTGATGGGCGTGTAGTGGAAATGTGGTATCCATAACAGATGATGTAACCCGACCTTTTCCACACCGCGTAACCATTTTCATGGCTCTAGCATTATCACTAGCCCCTCCATATTCTGTTTCATCAGGTTAATCATTTCTAAGTCCAAGAACTTCTCGTTGTCTGCAAGGTCCCATTCCTCAAATTTCAGGGTGGGCATGTGTCCTAGGAGTGAGTCCTCAAAGGTAATTCCATCGGGGAGGAGCGGGGTTTGGAGTGCACTCTTCATTGCATCCAGATTCTTTGGTCTTTTAGTTTTCCCTTTTTGTGGAGGGACATACTCGGGCAATTTCTTTGCAGAGTGCAACGGTTGGATGTCTTCCTCCATGTCTTCTTCTTCCTCTATGACGTTAATCAGAGTCTAAAATTCTTCTTCGTCTTCATTTTTTTCAATTGTGACTGCCTTGCCTTTTTCTTCCATTGATAACTTACTATGTCGCGGATTCCTCGGGGACATGCGTACTGGTCCCATTGCCTACTTATCTTTCTTCGGTGTCAACATCCAGGGTGATTTAGGGATTTCTGTAACAACCCTAGTGCCTTCAGGAACATCATGGACCATGGGGGTCTACGCAGCCTCGTCGATGGTTCCTTCTACAATGCCCAACCCATCCTTGGTGGCTGTCATCATTTCTACACTGTATGTAGTCTTTTGTGAACTTAAGGGCTCTGTTATCGATCGGATCCCAACACTTTGCGCTCTGTTTAACCACTCAAATCTCAATTGACCAAGTGTTGTCTGCTGGCTAGCCCTTGGAGTTTTATAATGCCTTTTGAATTCGAATAAAACCATTCCCCCCAATTTCGGGCCATAAATGATTTCTTGGTGGAAAATTTTTCGAAATCTTGCCCATAACTCTTGTCTTAAATGCCCATCGCCCACTCCATTTGGCCTCAAATCGGACATCCCATCATGAACTGGACACCAACAGTCACTTCCCAACCCACCCGCTCAACAAAGCATCCCTCCATGCGTAGGTGCAAACCTTGTGACAGGCTATTCTTGCATGCACCTGTCAAAGCACGCAGCTCCTAGGAAGAATAATCTATAGTCCCGCGCTCCCTTTCAGCTACCTGGAATGCTAAGACTGTTCTTCCTATGGCTAGTTAGGTGGTCGCACCACCTGTGCGAGGCTCCATCTCGCCCTCCAGCATAGTCTGCAGAAAATCCTCATCTGTCATCGTGGCGATCGGTGCCACACACTATACTGTTTGAAATGTGCTCCCCTGATTACTGTATTTGGTGATATGTGGTCCTAGCCACAACAAGAGACTAATTAATTCTCAGCGATAGTCTTCTAATTCATTAGTATTAGCACCCACACCTTGCCTTGCCATCCTTGGTTTATCGACGAGCCATGCTCCCTTGATATTGCTTTCCAGCCTTTTGAGTTCTGCATCCATCAAAATGCTTTTCTTCCTTAGTCGTACCTGGGCCTTTTCAAGTTCGCGAAGTCTAAGGTTCCCTTGCCAAATGGCTTCCTGAAGTATTATATGTTTTACTTTGTGTAGCTATGTGATTTCTTCGTCCTATGTTTCGCGCATTGTCGCACCTACGGGTGCTATTATGTGTGGATTCATCTTTGCATGCTCCTCAGAGATTACGGTCCCTACTTCATTCTCCAACTTTGCAATTGTTTTGGCAGTCAGGGTTTTGCACATGGTCCCATAGGCCTATCGAACCGCTGATACGCATAGGTCCCAGTTAGTGCATCTCACTTGATGAACCCTATTCAGCACTTCGTACACCCTATCAAATGCTTCTCTGTGGATAATCTTTGGTGTGCTTCGCCTTTCTTGCCACTGCATTTTGTTCCGATTCTCTATTCTGGGAGTGGTGTGCACTTGTGCAGGCTACATGTCATATGTCTATACCCATCGAGAAACGTGGGTGTGCAAGTTGTTTTGATCCTCGTAACCAGCTCTCATCCATAGCTAGGGTTCTCCACATCGTAGGTGCATCATCCTTCTACATTCGCGCCAATCCTTGAAACTCTGCCAGTGCGTACCCCACCATCTTGTGGGCGTAGCACGCAGTGCCCACTTCAGAGCGTGAAAACGTTTTTGTTCCGGTACCTTGCTCTCAAGTTTGTTCAGAAATTCATCCACCGCTGTCAACCCATCATACCTAGGTAGATCCCTTACCTATATTGTCACACAACGTAGTGATCTTATCATCATGTTGCAATTGAGCGTTGTTGCTTTGTGCAGTTGATTCTGCCATCGTTCTATTTTTTCATCCGAATTCGAAGTGCAGGAGCTTTCATGCTCCCATGAAATCTTACCATCTGCTGTTGGATTCACCCAATCCTGTCCTCGCGTGGTTATCTTGTAGATACAATCGAGATCATCATCAATATCATCATTGCACATTGGTTCATTGTATCGTGCTCCTTCAGCCAGATCTAGCGATACTACTACGCATATTGAATTTTTCTCAAAAATCATTTTGCGCTTCTTCAGATTTATGACTCCGTTCATATCAGTGGCCCAGTCTATGCCTAGTAGTGCAAGATAGGGATTTCTATCATTGACAATCTCTATTACTTCTAAATCTGCTAGCACGCTCGCACCTTCAATATCCATCGTTACTCCTTGCAGTCTTCATAGGGGTAAGATATTCTGCTGGTTCACCATTCATAATTGGATGGAAGACCATTGTAGTGTGGGTCTGCCCATGCATTCCCATGTTTGTTTCGGCAGTACATTCGCATCTGATCTGAGATCTAGAATTACTTGATCCGTTTCATACTTTCTAATTTGCGTAGTCAATCTCATTTCCCTTCCTGTGCGCAATGCATGCTTTCCAAGTTTCCATGTAGTCCTTTTATAGCCTTGCTGTCACGTAGTAGTTTCATGCATGTCTCCAGAAAGGTAGTGACCATTGAAGGATCCATCCCTGGTTCTAGTTGATCCTTACTACCTGAAGTGGAGGCCTCCGTGAAGCTCTTCTTAGCTTCCATGAATGTCTCCTTCACGCGTTCTAAATCAAATTCAGGTTCCTTTGTCGGAGCCTTGCGAACCACGCACTTTCTTTAGGTTGCTTACCTTTGTGATCTCCTATCATGATACTGCTTCTAAGCACTATGTTTACATTCAGGTCCTCTTCGCGCGGTTTAGACCTCATCATTTGCAAATTCTGAGTTAGGGGAGGCTGTAGTACCCCTTTCTCGTGCAACCTTGCTATCAGTGTAGGGCAGTCCTCTGCCTCATGATCAACTGTGGGAAGAGTGCCCTGGCCCTCTGCAATTGTAACAAATTAGTTGTCTGCGACCCCTTCCTGGTTCCATTCCACCTCAACCTCATCCATGCCCCTGAAATCCAATGTGTGCCATTCCCGCATTTGGGTCGAGGGCTCGTGTTTCAGCCTGCACCCTGTAGGCGAGAGTCTGATCCATCATTAGCTCGTAAAGTCTGCAGGTGCGCTCATCATGTCCTACCAACTTGCAGAAATTATAGAATAATTGTTGGGACATCTACGTATACTTCCGCAATATATGAAAATTATCTGTAGTGTGTTTTCCTCCTATTTGACAGATCGTGCACCATAATGCAGGCACCACGCTTGGTCGTGCTTATGCCTCTGGTCTTAATGGCATCGACCCTCCTCTTGCCAAGTAATTCATGAAGACTGGACAATGGTCCTTGTCATGCCCCTAGCCCTTGCATTTTATGCACCATACCTCCTCGCATACTTCTAGGTGAGTTGTCTTGTCTTGTTTCAAACTCTACATTTCTAGACACAAGTTTTGTAGTTGCGTGTGGATTTGTTCGTCTCCTAGGCCATGATCTTGTATTGGGGTCTCATGCAATCTCATTTCCATCTCCAAAGTTTCGACCTGGGTGGAAAGCTTTTGTTGTGACAACGTCGTCCTTAAATGCGGTGTTAATGATGCTACAAACCATGTGTGGTGTTGTCCATCCGTCAAAGTCATGTTGGCTTCTCGAATCATACTCTTTAGTCTCTAGTCCAGATCCCATGAGGTCTCGCCCAGGAGCATCGCGATCTCCTTAAACCCGATAATTGATTGTGTCTCCAACTTTGGCCTGCTAAATTCCTTGTTCAATGCGACCTGGATTTCTGCGATTCCTGCATTTGCATTGTCATTAGAATGCTTAATGTACCATGTTAATGCGCAATCCTTAAATGCACTTACCAGTGTAGCCTTATTTATATTGTCATACACGACTCCTTGTGCTTCCCATACTGCCCTTACTACAAACCAAAATTGGTCCGAATCTTCGTTCCCTACTCCTCTGAATACCGACAGTTTGATCGTACTTGCCATACTGAACTAGGGTGGTGGCAGAGATAGGGTGGGCAGAGATGGAGATGAAGATGGTGAGATGGGTGGCAATGTAGGTGGAGGTGGTAAGCGTAGAATTCATTGCCTTATCAGACTAACCATGCTTCTCGGAGAAACTCTTGTGAGCTCTTTCTCGCTTTCCTGCGAGGGTGAAATTAAGGGACTAGTTTCTAATTCTTCACTACTTCCATTATGTAGATCTTCCCACTTCATGTAGTACCAAACATTAATTTATTTGCATAACCCGTTTTTCACACAATAACATCTTAATCCAAGTGTTTAAAAGATTTAATATACTTACCTCGCGGTCCTTTGAGGAAGCGTTGTTCCGCCTCACTATAGATGACGGTCATATCTACCACGAACTCAGTGATAAATCCTCCTATAATTCGATCGAGCCAATGGTCGATAGCTCATGCTATCTTATCTTCTCACGCTTCTAGTATGTGCACTAATTCCAAAGTCCACACGATTGGTTTGTCAAGCCTACACCTTCCCTGATTGTCTGCTAGCTTCGCGATCCACTCATACAGCTTAGAAGGAAAGGATGCAAAGAAAATCTCATGGATTTCCGTATATAAGTAGCATTCCAACCACTGTTCCTTAGATACTCATGGATTCCTGTTTTCCTGCGTCGTGAACTTGTGAATCTTCTTTTCCAACCACCCTTCAATTTCTTTCTTGGTTGGATTCCAGTGACACGAAATCAGACATCCCTCATGTAGATCCCGGTCCTGACAACAGAACCATTTGTTGGCTTGTAGGGCCTGACCTAGGTTTAGAGGTGATTTAGCCAAACAAATCCTCGTACTACTGGCCCTTTCGGCAATAGTCCATGGAGCACAGATTGAGGTATCACCCGAAGTAGTATGGGAGGGTGCTAGAACTAGGTTTCCACACCCTAGATATGTCTGATGATGTTAGTTGGTCCGTGGTTTGACCCTATGCGCACTTCGCTACACGCACCTATTAGTACCTCGCAGCTTGTGATGCTACCCTTGAGTAGCCCTGCTCAGGGCTCGAACAATGTTATTACCCAAATTCTTACAATTAAACCTGATCTTATTTGATCACTTAGCTTATCTATATGTGTTTAGTTATCCTTAACAATGTTCAACATTCATATAAGTGCACACAATAAATAAAACGATATAATTGCATATGGTATTAAACAGAAAATAGCACAAGAACAGATGCACAAGATTTGGAATCAACTTCTCTTTTTTATCCTTCTTCCTTGGTTACATAATCGACTTTTCCCTATGCACTCAGTTGTAGGGGTCTGCACACTCAGCTGTGGACTCTACTAGGCCTTTGTGCACTCAACTGCAAAGCCTCTTCCTACTACTATGACCCAAAGAACTTAGACTCTTACTCTATGCTTGCTATCTTCTAGACTCCATTCAGTTTCTCTACTTGCTTCTTCCTTTTTAAACTACTTTACAACTTAGAGCCTCGCTCTATTTATACAATCCCATGGTCCGCAGACCATGGGTAGGCTGACATTACATTCAAAACTTAGGGCGGACAACCCTATGACTCTAACATATAATTTGTGCTTCGTGCCCACAATTCGCGGAGTCTTTACAACAATAGTACTCAAAACTTGGGCTTTAAGCCCCAAAACATGCTGTGGGGGGATTCTATGCCCAACACTAATGAATCGGGGTATATTACTTCATTGGGCCCAATGTGACATCATGCTTAATTGCTATGTGAGAGGAGCTTCCTAGAAAACGTGATGCAATAAATGAATTTTCACTCCCTAACTCAAGATTCTAATGTTTTTTTGTAGCCTTGGAGAGTTTAAACTCGCCACTTGTTGCAAGGCTCTACACCTTATCTAATGTAGGTGTGCCACCAGAGAAATGTAAAAAATTTGAATCAATTTTATTAAGTTCTAAATCTTATGTTTGTTGTTTAGACAATATGAATATGGAGTTGAAACCAATGATATTTTGATATAACTCAAAATCTAAAGTGCAATGAAATGAAACACAAGATTTTATTTCGATGAATTCTAGCGACAATAAGGATTAAGAGGTTTGAAGAAAAGAAACAAGTGTAACATTCAATGCAAGAAACATGAAATACTCTTTCAATACAAATCAAAGAAATTGTATGATACACGATTCTTGCCCCCTCCCCCGGGCCGTGAGGGGGATTTTTTTTTAAATGCAACTTACTTTGCTTAAAAATGCAAGCTAAACAATACTCTAGTTATGAACTAGAATGCAAGATTTTTCTTTTTTGTTTTCTTTCCAAATGTACTAAAAACCTTCAAATAGAATTTTTTCTTCCAACACACACTTAAACAAAAAGGTGAAAAAGCGCACAGAAATATCAAATCTAAAAAGTTTAAACTGTAAAGAAATAGTAAACACCCTCAAAAACCATATCAAAAACATATATAAGATCAATCAGGGAAAAAGGTTAGGAAAATTTGATTTTTCAAGTAGTGTCACAGGATGCAATACAACTTAGTGTGACAGACAAGTTATGTATGGATTTCCAATCTACCACAGTGCGATATTGTCATTCTATTCCCCACAGAAGGGTGTGACAGGTGTAAAAACCAAGAAAAATAAAAAAGTATTTCTAATATTAGAATGGATATGGGGTTTAAGAGTTATATCTTGCCTGCTAGCAACTTAGAAAGCATAAATAATTAAGAAAATAATGCCTCAATCAATCAAAATGAAACATATCTGACAATTGTTTCGCATTATGGTTGACAATTTTTTTGTCGGACAAATCCTTCTTGTGGAAAAGAGCGATCTCCCTAGATCTGGAACTTAGATCTAGAAAAAAACAAATAGTAATAGAAATTTTTTCCTAAGTCTATAACGATCAAATCATAGAAGAGAAACAATATGATGAGTGTTTCGTACCTTGTTAATCAACATTTAACCTCCCTACTCACTTGTAATCTTAAGTCCTAGCTTTATCTTTATCCCTTATGAAGAAGAAACCTACAAATAACACAAACAAACAAGAGATCAAAGCACCAATATACAAATATGATTTAAAAAATACCTATACATATGATCAAGGATATATGTAATAAAATCCCTCAAACATAGACAATGTTTATGGGAAAGAAATGTATTACTGTATTAATCATGAAAGAAGTGGTTACAAGCTAATCCTTGATGTTGTAGATCCCCTTCCAGTTTGTTCCTTCATTCTAATGTCTTTTGTTCAAAATTATTGTGGTCAAAATGTTGGTATTTGAGCAGATTTTCACCAAGCTTTCCTTAGATTTTCTAACAATTCATCTCAATGGGATATGGATCTATTTATATGCTTGGGAAGGGATAGGAGTAGGGTAAGGGGTAGAGGTTAAGATCCAACAAGGTAGGGAGGCCAGCCAGATCCAAATCACTCATAGGAGATGCCATACATGAGGCTTCTAGAATAGAAGCTTCTTGTATTCCTTTTATTTTTACCTTGGTTAAAATAATGTTGCACCCTATGAACTATCAAAGTGTGGCAATATCGCAGGCCAGGAGTTATACATAGTGCAACAACCAAGAAGCGTTGTATATAAATACAGACCCACCTACGACACCCTTTAAAATTAGGGTTTTTAAAATGTATTCTCATAATATTATTATCTTCTATAGAAAGGTTTTTCTTCCATCTTGTTCAAGTATTAATTTCAATTGTGCTTCAAATGATGAAGGATAGGGGTATAACATCAATTGCCATGAATGTGACAAGATAATGTGTAACATAAGGAAGGATAATGACACATGACCTATCCTAAACTAGACTAACATGATAGACTTAGTCAAGTGATAATATATAGTTTAAGAAGTTGGTCACTAACTGGAAATGGAAAATTCACCCCTTTAAGGTTTGTAAAGTAAAAAGAATCAGCTTCAACACATTCATTAACATTTTATAGGAAAGGGTAATTTTCTACCATTGCTAGATCTCCCCTTTTAATCTGATTCCCATTTATCTTTGTGATGAGCGTTATTTTTTACTCTATTTCTCGATTTTATTTTTACCCCTTGATCACAGGGATTTATCGTATATTTTTTAGTATTGGGTGCGTTTCTTACTTGAACACAATTATGAGAAGACAATTATTCAAAGCTCATATCATTATCTGAATGGCATATGTCATTTTCTACACTACCCCTTTCTTACGAATTACTATTCCTTGAAGAATTTTGAGGGCCATAATGTTTCCAAGAAATGTTAAGGTTTAAAGGTTTTACTTGTTCCTCTTCCTTGACATTCCTTTCTTGGGCATTCTCCTTGATATTTTCTTCTATAGTGAAAGTGAGGATTAATAAATCATGAGGATGATTTCCAATAGGGGTCACTTAATTTGTGGAGTCATAATGACATTATAATTTTGTACCAATATTACATGTTAGAAATATGGTGTATATTGAAACAAAAGCTTTAACACACATTCAAGAAGAGACTACATAGTAGCAAGAACACATACATACTCGCAAAGAAGATAGAATTTTGGGAATAACCAACTAAATATACATTCTTTCTTCATGAGTACTTTTACATAGGATAAATAATTTGGAGTGGTTGTCCCTTCTGGCGAGCTCTAGTATTGCACCAAGAGTGTTGTAACTCCCAAGGAGTCCTCAACTCTATTTATCAACCTGGGGTTCGTACAAACTTCGAGGTGATAATGCTATATACACAGTAGATGAGATTCTGCTCATGCCACCCTCAACTAGGACATTTGATCAATAGTGCTCCAAGACCATTCTTCCTATTGAATTAGAAGGAAAAATAACTAATGAATATGCAATTTAGAAGCTACTTGTAATGATAAAAAGGAAAATGCTTTTTGAAATTCAACTTTTAAATGCTATGGAATCAATTCATGAAAAGATAATAGCTACACTAATTGCAGAAAGGGAACTACATTATCTTGTAGTCAACCATCTATCCAAATCTACTTGCAGACATGAAGTTAACCTACTGCTGAAGGCTTGAAATGTCTGCCTCAACATCGGGGAAGACCACCTAGTTGGGACCTTAGAGCAGATCCTATTTGCTTTGGGATGGTGGATCTGACTGGTTAAACTAGGTCCAATTAACTTCTCTCTATCTCTTTTGGCTTATAATGTTTCTATTTCTTATCAACAGGAAGAGAAATATTGGATTGACCTTCTTGCAGAACTCTTTGCAAAAAAATAAAACCTTAAGCTGATTAATGGTTTAGCTAAACCACACCTAGGGTTAACCTATGCCAATCTAAGTGTTAGCCTAGCTTAATCTAACTTACTTAACATGTATGATATTAAGTTATGTTAATACTAATCGTTAGTTCTAAATGATACTATGTTAACTAGCTGTTAATACTTCTAATACTAATGTTAATATAAATGCTATATTATGTTAATATATCCTAAGTAAGATTATGTTAATATTACCTAATATGATCTATAATATAACCCTAACTAATGATAAACCAAATGTATCTAACCATGGAAGGATACTAGATATAAAGAAATATACCTTACAATATACTAATACTATTCTATAATAAAATCACTATGCTATAATATATTCCTAAATATTATTAATGTAGTCCTAACTATTCTAACTAAATATACTATATCAATTCATTTAATTTGAATTAAGTATGATATTAAACTAATGTTATTCTATAGTACACAAATGCAAAGGTATTACTTTACTATAATATTACTATAAAGCTAAGGGTTAGCCTTGAAGAGGAATGTTATTATTCTAACTAATTTAAATACAAATTATATTAATCTAATCTAAATATTTTGTTATATATCTATTTGTAATTCTAATTAGAAAATAATTCTATATTAGTATATAAATATTGCTAATTAAATTTAGGCTAAACGTTAGGTTGTTAATACTTATTAGAAGGTGTAAAATTAAATGTTAAAGTTAGACATAAATTTTAAATTTTAAAGGGACAAATTTATATACAAAATGTACAATACTTGTTACATTGATCTTTTAATTATATTGATTAGAAATCTAGATCAACATAAAGGGTGATTGAGTTTATGGGCTCAATCAAACCAACCCTATGTGTTTGCCTCTTCATGAGAGGGCTTGATGCAAACTAAAGATACAGATACAAATTTATTCTAAAATGCAGAAGGAAAATAAAATAAAATAGATAAGGAAATATATATATTAATATATAAATAATATATATAGATATATATATATATAATAATCTTATCTTGAATTCGAATGGGATAGCCCACTTCCAACCCAAGAGAAAATTAATTAAACTGGGGGTAAGGGTTGTTCTTACGATTAAACCTAGAGTTAATATTCAGTTGCAAATTCCAAAATAGTTTGAAACCTACAAAATATTAAAGCAACTCTGAAGGTGTATCTGCTTTAATAAATAGTTACTAAAACAATTCCACTTTCAAGAAGATTTATTATATTTTGTAGTGAAGGAAAATGAGGATTTGGAGTGGCCTAGGTACTGCCCTTAATAATGGAGTCACATATGGGGGTCAACCTACTTCTAAACTAAGTCCAGATTACAGCAAAGGTCAAAACAGGTGGAGAAAAAATCAGCTACAGGTATGCTATAGGAGGTTGCTACAGGTGCCCTATATTGCTACAGGAAGGTTGTCGAGGAGGTTTAGGAGGTAGTAATGATGGGTTAAAGGGATGGAAATGTGGATATAGGTTGAGGTAAATGAGTGAAAGGTGGTCAACACCCCTAGCCAATCTCAGAGCCTTTAGAATGCTTGTTTTGCACTAGGGGAGCTGCTCATGGTGATCTAAGAGAATGATCTCAAGAACAAAACTTTGAAGCAAGAATTTCGGATTCATAAAGAGGGTGAGGAAGTCAAATATGGAGGTGGTGAAAGGCCCCTTTCCTACAAATCCAAACAACCCTACAACATCACATGCATACACCCTTTTATCGTTGACAAAATGAAACAACTAATAGTGGAAAAGGTAAATTGAATTCACATGCCATCTAATCTATGCCAAAAACTTTGATCTAGTCAATAAATAAACTCCTAAGATACATTAAGCACATTCAAAACAAGATGAATAACATAAATCTTCTTCCAAGAAATCATAAACATAGTATTTTTGGACTGTGATTGTAGATCCTTCTATTCATGCTCCCATGGGAGAGATGAGGTAGAGGTTGCAATCATAGGATTTTGATGGGTTATTTTCTAATGGAATGCAAAAAACTAATAAGTTCTTTGAACAAAAGAAGATACAAATACACAAGAGGGACCTAAGCCAATAGGGTTGGGTCCAAACCCAAGAGCCTCAGTGCTCTGGAACTAACTCAGTGATGAACCAATAAGAAACTTCTCATTATCATTGTATCAATGTCTAATACATCATACAACAGTAAAAAATATTAGTTGCAAGTATTTGAGCTCAATATCTACCCAGTTGAAAACAAAAATCGAATCCTAATGAGCTCTTTTACAAATTTATTTATACAAGAGGGTAGCTACAAGTAGCTCCCTATAAAATAAGAATGTTTGTCTCCCATAATTCAAGATTGGTGGATCTTGACCTTCATTAACTACACTTTCTTGTCTTCCATTGATCTTGTATTTCTTGGATTCCAATGACCTCGAGATCATGAGTGTGGTGATCTTAGGCTGATTGAAGGAGTTAAAGAGGTGGACAACCTCCTAGAATCTCTCCCTATTGTCTACTCTGAGCCCCTACATGTAAATTATCTAGAAAATGCTCCATTTCCTGCAATTAAACCATATTAAGCCACATGACATAGAAAAACATCTTTTACCCCTCTCATTAAGCATAATATAACAAAAATTATAATTAAATGTGAGAAAGAGATATTTCTAAAGTTGGAGGATGGCATTATGACCCTTATAATGTAACTATTGATGAGCCTCATCATCACCCCCACTAAGATTGTTGCTCATCCTCTGAACAACTCAGTCAATTATGTCCATTTCCTCCATGGCCCTGGTGGCCTCGCTAGAATCCCAGGGTTCCTCAAATGGTGTGCCTTCTTGGGGATAGAAACCTGCATTCTTTTCTATGTTTATCCACTCCTTCTGCTCTTCTGCTTCATTTCTTCCTTACTATAGGCCTAGCAACAAGGGTGGACTGAGCTTGAGTCCCATCCACTTAACGTTTAGTATTTGCATGATCCTCTTGTACAAAGGTGTCCTCTCCAATGCATTCCTTAGCCTTTCAAGTGAGTGATATTCTCTGATATGGAGGCTGTGAGGTAAGGCATTCCATCTCCATTGGTAAGCTTGTTGGAATTTTTTTCCCAACGACCTGAGTGTGCATTCAAAATGTGAGATGGCTTGTTCCTAGTTGGAAAGGTATTTGGGTGCTAGGTCAGCATCATTGGAGGTTATGTTATTATTTCTTATGATATCCATTGGGCTCATTAGCTCTGCTATCATATTTAATGGTTCCTTTTCTTCCTTTTCCATGCCTCTCTTTACTTGCTCATCTCTTGCCTCCTCATGAGTCATCTAGGATGCTAAGGCTATCATATGTGTATCCCCCAATCTTGCATTGGGATCCCAAATATTCATATAAGTCAAAGTGAGGTTATGAATGTAAAACTCAACCAATTTTGTAGGAATTTACAGAGTAAGTTCCTCAGACAGAACACCAAAGGACACCGCTCACAAACAGATCACAGATCAATACACCAGTATTTTTGACATGGTTAAAACCCTCAAAGAGGGAAACACTCCACGGCCTGAGCCAACGCGGCTACTTCAGGCAATTTATTAATAAAAGAATGAAATTTTACATAAGCTTCTCTCATGAAAAGTTAACCTACAAATGACCCTCCATGCTCTTTAAATAGAGATCATGGACCAATCGGGTGTTAAGCCACAGATCAAGTGTCGGTAATACCGAGGAGATAATGATCCGTCGGATCACTACATATCTTGACTGTTGGATTGTAAGTTACAAAAGTACATAGTAAAGAAACACACTTTACCTAACTCTACACTAGACCAAGTTATACTTAACTATTTCCTATGTGTCAGAATATCCTAACATCCCCCCTTAAGAACAACTTGGGATAGGATTGAAGGGTTTACAAATACGACACAATAGGAGATGGAAGGAGGCACTAGAGCCTATCCCCCCTTAGTGACAACTTCCTGAACTCCAACCATAAATCGAAGTTTAGTAAACTTCACCTTTGTGAGAGCCTTTGTAAAAATGTCTCAACTTGATCATCTTTTGAACAATATTGCACTTTAAGAACATGGTCATGAATGAGCTTTCTGATGAAGTGCATGTGCAGTTCAATGTGTTTGCTACGCTGCTGTTGGACTGGATCTTTGCATAGTTGAATGGTACTTTGATTATCACACCAAAGTGTAGTCGGATGCTGCTGCTGAAAGCCAAACTCTGATAGGATCTGACAAAACCACAAGGCTTCCTTACTAGCTTCTATGGCACCATGATACTTTGCTTCTGCTGAAGAAAGAGAAATGGCACCTTGTTT